>JAQZBX010031554.1:14513-26378 GCA_029593785.1 Cabassous unicinctus | reverse complement strand
CATATGAGAGGCCCCGGGTTCGCTTCCCGGCGCCTCCTTGTGAGGGCAGGCCGGCTCGCGCGGCGCTGTGGGCTGATGCGGCAAGACCTCACAGCAAGGGGGAGATAAGCAGACACAGAGAAGACACGCAGCGAATGGACACAGCAGCACAAGCAGCAAGGGGGAGATAAATAAATAAAATAAATAAATCTTTAAAAAAGATAATAATAATAATAATAAAGTGGTTACTAGAAAGTTTAAAATTACATACAGGGTCCACATTATATTTCTGTTGGACAGCATTGTTCTTTCTGTATCTTCAATGACTACTGGACTGTCAGGGCCTGTAGAATAGGGTGGTTCTGCCAAGACTGACACCAAGAGAGACCAGTGAGGTACGTGCCTGCACCCCCATCCCCGCTGCTGGCAGAGCCACACTGCCGCATCCCATGCTGTTGCTTCTGCATCATGTTGCCCTTTTCGTCCTTTGGCTCCCTTGAGTGTCCTAGCAGGAAATCCTGCTGCTTTTCACCACATTCAGGGGTCACGTCCCAGAATGTTTCTCAGTGTAGGTGACTGAGTTTGCCTTCAGTTGAGTTGGTGATAGAAAGGTGGTTGCACATTACCACATGCTTTTATCTAATTCGATTGTTTACAGACCAACGAAAGAACCTCACAGTGTCTGTTTGTTTCCCTCTGTTTTAGGTATATCAGCTATCCCCGAACTGAAACAAACATGTTCCCCAAAGACCTCAACCTGGCAGTGCTGGTGGAGCAGCAGACCCCGGATCCACACTGGGGGGCCTTTGCCCAGCGCATCCTAGAGCAGGGCGGCCCCACCCCACGCAACGGGAGCAAGTCTGACCAGGCTCACCCTCCCATTCACCCCACCAAGTACACCAGCAACTTGCAGGTTAGTGTCCCTAAACATGCCGCCTGCTGGGACCCCAGAGAGAGGTGCCAGGGGTCAAGACAGGTTTGAATTGACCGTGGATTTTTATTTTAAGAAATGAGTGGTTTTGAAATACCTCTTCCATATCAGAAAAGAGAAGTCAGTGTCAAAATTTTGTTCATAATCTTTTGCCTGGTTTTCATGAAAATCCCTCCGCGATAGACCCTCTGTGTTGTTCCTGATCCCTCCACACAAACACAAGGCACTCCACCTCTTCTGGGCCACAGCCTAGGCCCTCAACGCCCACACAGAACTGGATTGCCTGCTTGACCCCTTGTGAACTGTAAATCTCCTGTCCATCCTTCCAGGATTCGGTCCATCTCCATGTCCTTCTGAAACTTTACTCCTGCCCTCCTGTCGCTGAGTGTGAGCACTCGGCTCCCCTGGGGTTACGGTTCTCTTATTTCTCCAGCTGGGGCTTAGGCTCCATGAGGGCAAGAGACACTCAGGCTGGCTTTACGTCTGCAGGTTTCTCTCAAAACTAAGTAAATTTTGAGCTAAGTAAATATTGGTCTTTTTATTTTCCCTTTAACAACATGTATTATTCTTTCTGATTATAAAAGTAATATATGTTCATTTTAAACAATTTAGAAAATACGAAAAGATTATATGAGGAAGAAAAAAACATTGCCTGTACCAAGAGCCACCTTTTTTCCATGCATGTATATAATATTCTAATAAAATTGGAATCTTAAATAGCTTTGTAAAGTACTTTTTTCCACTTTATAACATGAGCATTTCCCCAGGTGCTGAAATAGTCTTTAAAAGTGTAACTTTTTATAATTGAACAGATACACCATAATTTGTTTTTCCAAATCTGTTCTTGGAAGTTGATTGTGTTTCCAGCTTTCTAATCATGATGTACTTCAGTTAACATTTTTGTACATAAATATTTGTGTAGGTCTCTCATTATTTCCTTGGAATAAACTCTTAGGAGAATTATTGGATATAAGTATGAAAATGTTAAAGGCTTTTGATAGATTGATCCTCCCTGAATCCTTGATTACTTGATTGATAGAAAATCACCTTGACAAATCACTACTTGATTGTGTTCGCAGCGTGTGTTTGTGAAGTGGGCTTCAGACTGCCAGCAGGAGCAGTGTCACTCTGTGTGTCCCTTGCTAATTTCTTAAGCCTTTATCATATTTTCTGTTGAGATGAGTTGACATCAAAAGTACTGCTTTTCAGTCTTAAGGGGAAGATTATTCCCTGCTTATCTTAATGTGATGAGAGTTGTAAAGCTTGTCCTCCTAAACCCATAATATCCAGAAGACTCGCCTAGTATTCCTCAGTTATGCAGAGGCGTGAAGAGCAGTGTGCCTTATTCTGTTCAGAACTGTGGTGGGGAGGTGGCATAAACCAGGTTTAAGCTACTCGTGATGCTGTCGTCCTTGAGAGGTAAAGTTCTGGAGGGAATTTCAGGCTCTTTTCTTCTCTTTGTAGGGAAATGAACAGCGACTATATGAGTTTATTGTTCGCCATTTCCTAGCTTGCTGCTCCCAGGATGCTCAGGGGCAGGAGACGACCGTGGAGATTGACATCGCTCAGGAACGCTTCGTGGCCCACGGTCTCATGATTCTGGCCCGGAACTACCTGGACGTGTATCCATATGATCACTGGAGTGATAAGGTGCAAAGGCATAGGTGCACTCAGAGGTCAGGGAGAGGGGAAGATGAGCAGGTGCCCAGCTCTAGTGCCGTTTGATGGAGCAGGACTGTATGTCTGTTCTGAGGGGAAGGGTGGGATGATTTGACTGACACTTCTGCTGCTCTCTGTAGACTCTCCCTGTCTATGAGAGAGGATCCCGCTTCCAGCCCAGCACCGTGGAGATGGTGGATGGGGAGACCAGTCCGCCCCAGCTGCTGACCGAAGCGGACCTCATTGCCCTCATGGAAAAGCATGGCATCGGTCAGTAACGCAGGCCGAAGCAGCTAGCCTCTGCACACTGCTGTGTGCCAGCCACCAGGTCTCATTGCTCTTTACGGCAGCTCTGTAGCATAGGTGTTGTATTCTGATGCCCATCTTAGAGTTGATGTGAGGCTGAGTGGGGTCACGAACTTATCTAAGAGTTTGTGAATGTATTAAAGCCGGAGTCCAAAGAACTCCACAGCCACTGCTCTTAACCACTGTGCTGAACCTGACTTATAAGTGTATTTATAATGACAGAGGCATTTCCTATAATTCAGAGCTCTCAAACTGACCTGTCCACAGACTTTTTTTTTCTCCTTATGGAGATTTTTGTTGTTTTGTTTTGAGTAACATTTAAAACTGGGGAGAGTCCACAAAAAAAACTTCATCTTCATCTTCTCTTGTATCAGAAGCTCTGGTTCCACCACTCCCATGTCTGCCTCTGCAGATGGTTGTGCGTTCTCTATTCGCTCACCCCCCACACTTTCCATTGCTCGCATAGGGTTTCACGGACCTGCGAGTTAAATGCAGGCCCTTGCTGGCATCTGAGTCTGCCACCCTGCTATTAACTGTGGGAGGCCGTGTTTTTAGGTTTTGGTTAAAGTGTTTTCCACATTGTTGAGGAATCAGAAATTAGGTTTTTAAAAAAGCTAGATTAGAATTGTGTTTTCCCATTAAGTCCGGGATGCCCAGCACAATACAGGCTCTGCAGATAACCCTGTGCTGCCTCACTCATCAGTTCTCATCTCAGCTCTAGGGATTGCCTCGGGCACATCTAGTCCAGAAAGGCAGCGGTAGGACGAGGGGCAGGTGGAGCTCTCAAGCGTGTTCTTGAAGCCAAAGTTGGGGGGAATGGAGACCCTTTCATTATCATAGTTTCATGACTTGGAAAGTGCTCTAGCCTGGAGTTCAATTACCACCAGTGGAATATTCAGGAAGCTTGCAAGTTTAGGTCAAATTAGAGGCAGTGCCCCCATCATGACTTATTTGTTAACAGTTATCTGGCCCCGTCCTAGGCACTGGCCCGAGATGAATGAGTCCTTCCCTGGAAGCAGGAGCACACCACACCAGACACTGAGTGCAGTGCAGTGGGTGTATGGGGAGCAGGTGGAAAGGGGCTTCGTGAGGGGGCTGCCATTTGAGCTGGACCCTGAAATGTAAGGGGAATTCCCGATGAGACGAAGGCAAGCCCAACACAGGGCAGGACGTGAGCAAAGGCACAGGAACGGGTGCACTCACCAGGTGAGCTCGGAGCACAGAGGGGAGGCTGGGAAGGGGAGTCGAGCCAGAGTGTGCAGGGCCTGTGTGTCAGGCTGAGGAGCTCGGGTGTCGGTCGTCCTGTGCTCAGCAGGGAGCCATGCCAGATTTCTAAGTAAAGGAGCAACAGAGAGCTACATTTAAAAAAATAATCTTTAATTTTCAATCCACCACCTACCATAAAATGCACCCATTTAAATTGTATAGTTCAGTGACTTACAGCATAATTGTACAACCATCCCCACAATCAATTTTTAGAACATTTTCATTGTGCCTAGAAGAAACCCCGTACACATTAGCAGTCACCCTCTAATTCCCCCCAATCCACCTCAGTTCTACACAAGCACTGATCTCCTTTCTGTCTCTATGGCTATGCCTTTTCTGGACAGTTCATATAAATGTGATTATATGATATATGACCTTTTGTGTCTGGTTTAATTCACTTAACATTTTCTATAATAGGTTCATCCACGTTGTATCATGTACCAGAACTTCATTCCTTTTTAAGCTGAATAATATTCCATTGTATGGATAGACCATGTTGGCTTGTTCATTCACTGATGGACACTTGGGTTACTTCTACTTTTTGGCTATAATGAATAATGCTGCTGTGAACATTCATGTACAAGTTCTTGTTTGAACACTCTTAGGAGTTTTGCTAGGAGTGGAATTGCCAGGTCAGGTGATAGCTCTATGTTTAACTGTTTGAGGAACTACCAGACTGTTTTCCTCATCAGCTGTACCGTTTTACATCCCCCCCAGCAGTGTACAAGGGTTCTGATTTCTCTATATTCTCACCAACCCTCGTTATTGTCTGTCTTTTTTATTATAGCCATCCTAGTGGGTGTGAACTAGTATTTCATTGTGGCTTTAATTTCCCTAATAGCAGAGCTACTTTTTAAAGGATCTCTTTGCCCCCAGCACAGAGAATCGGGTGGGCTGAGGAAGAGTCTAGAAGCAGGAGACAAAGGATGTTGTCATAATGCAGAGGAGAGGAGCTGGGCTCCCACTTTGACTGGGCACATGGAGCCAAGGAGAAGGGTTTAAAGAAGAGACCATTGAGATGGAATTGACCACTTTAATGAGTACTTGGATGTGATGAGTCCTCAGATGGGAGGGAGAGTTGAGGTTGCCATTGTGAGTTCTAGTGTGGGCCGGGTCCAGGCGGAGGAAGGGTCCTGTTGTGATCGAGGCTCCCACAGGACATCTGGGAGAAACTGCCCCCTCGGCAGCTGTCCACACTAACCTTCTAGTAACCAGAAAATGGCTTGCAGGCACTGATGCCACCCATGCCGAGCATATCGAGACCATCAAAGCCCGGATGTACGTGGGGCTCACGGCAGACAAGCGGTTTCTCCCAGGCCACCTGGGCATGGGCCTGGTGGAAGGTAACGGCGGGGGGCGGGGAGGCTTTCAGTGACAGTGGGTGGTCATGTCACCGAGGTCCCCACAGGATCGCTGTGGGCCTTAGAGAACACTACTTTCCCTACAGGCTATGACTCCATGGGCTATGAGATGTCCAAGCCTGACCTCCGGGCCGAGCTAGAAGCTGATCTGAAGCTGATCTGTGAGGGGAAGAAGGACAAATTGGTGGTCCTAAGGCAGCAGGTCCAGAAATACAAGCAGGTTTTTATTGAAGCAGTGGCTAAAGCCAAGAAGTGAGTACCAAACCCTGCTTTTCTGTCCAAGAGGTCATTTACCTCTGAGTCTCAGTAATAACATCTCTCTAACAAGAAATGTTCCCTAACATCTTGGAGTGATTCAGGAGAAAATCTTTGGTGTAACTGCTCCTAACTCATCCCCTTTGGGTGGTTGGTCGCTGCCGGCGTAGTCCATCCTCACCAGCAGTCTCTTTTCCCATGGCTGAGGACCTCTCTACATCTCTGCACTTTGGGTTCTCTTCCTCTGAGTTTTGTTTTTGCCTTTTTCCATAGAGCTTTGTCAAAAAGAGCTGGTCCGATTATTCTGGGTTGTTTGCTACAGAAATGCCATTTTCTTGCATTTAATTCTGTTTTGACAAAAGGCACAACTGCAGCACCATCCAGGTGCCAGTGCGTGATCCATTTGTGTTGATTTTATTAGAAATAACATGTTTTCCACCCCATGCCAACTTTGAAAAGAAATGCATGAGATGAGCTAGTTTAAACTTAAACCCAGACAGAGACTTCTGGAGTTTGTACATGGATGCTTTGCAGTTTTATTTGTTTAATGTGTGGCCAATGACAAGGCAGAAGTTTATCTGCCTGGAGCTGGATTCCTGCCAGCAGCTGGCCAGGAGCCAGGAGGCCGGGAGCGGGGCCTGTTGGTGAGCTCTGCGCTTGCTCTGCTCTCCCAACTCTGCCTCAGGCCTGCGACTGTACTGACCAGCTGGTTCCTGCAGCCACAGGCCTGATGTGCACAGTGATGCTGACAAGCCTGCAGCCTGAGAGCGGCTGCCATGCAACTTTGTCTCTCCTTCAGGTTGGACGAGGCGTTGTCCCAGTACTTCGGGGAGGGGACACAAGTGGCCCAACCAGAAGAGATCTACCCCACCCTGCTCCAGCCTATCAGGAAGTGCCCACAGTGCAGCAAGGACATGGTCCTCAAGACCAGGAAGAACGGCGGGTCAGTGCTCAGCTCCCACCCCCACTTCTGCTCGCCCAGCCCTGCCATGGGCCAGACAGCTGGTGTCACTTGAGCATCATTATTGACCGGGTGGTGAAGATGCGATGGTAACAGGCTGGGATCTGACCTTGGGGGTGTAGAGCGCTGTACATTCAGGGGGCAGCTTTTTCCCCTGTGGATAGGCTATCTTCAGGTGGGGCTGGGTTCAGATCCCCTTTCTGCCGCATGAATAAGCTTTGCAACTTTAAGTTCTTTAGCTACTCTGAGCCCAGTTTCCTCTTCCATAAAATAAAAGCAATAGTGTCTGCCTTACAGGGCTATGGTGAGAGTGTGGGTGACATAAAGAGGGCCAAGCATCCCGCATGGGGCCTGATCCCTTACAGATGCTCAGCAACACTAGTTTTCTTCTCTTCTAGTTTGGACTCTGAAACTCTCAGATCCTTTTCATTTTCAGTGTAATAGAGCAAAGTAGGCGAGAGTTTACCCTGGGAACCAGGTTGCCAGTCTGGCCTTGTTGTCCAAGCCAGCACCTGACCTCCAGGGGTGAAGCTCATGGGAAGAGGGTGCTGGAAGATGGCGGCAGCCCCGTTTACCATGGACTGTCCTGTGGCTGGCAAGGTGCAAGGCGCGCTCTGCATTACCTCCTTGGTCCTTGTAGCCAGCCTGCAAGGCAGCTCCATCTGTCCCGATTGTCAAGGAGTGGAGCAGGCTTAGGCTGCAGTGGTTCATTCAGAGCAGGTGATCATGCTGAGCAGTTGAGGTTGAATTTGAACCCAGCTCTCACGGCCTTCCCCGAGCCTCCTCAGGATCCCCAGTGCTGTGCTGCCTCCTTGTTGCTGGAGCATCCCGGTGGATGAAGGAAAAGCACTGAATGAATAGGGTGGTTCCCCTAACTCCTCATCCAGCTGTCAGTGGCTGCTGAGTGAAGAGGCCACCCCAGCCTGCACTCAAAGCCTCCCTTAGCAACCAGAACTAGAGGCTAGCGAAGGGTGCGTGTTGCCAACAGTGGGACGTGGGCCGGTGCCCTGGCGCACACCTATGAGCACTTAGTGACTGCTGTCGAGGTACTGATTTTTTTTTTCTTTGTCAACAGTAGGTAAATGAATTAGTAATCATTGGAATAAAAGGGAGACTTGTTTTTGTTTTATCTCTGAATTTCCAAGTACTTGGCAACAAAGGAATGCTTCTCTTAGTCATCCCAGAGGACCTTTTTCCTTTTCTTTTCTTTTCTTTTCTTTTCTTTTCTTTTTTTTGTGGAATTCACTCTCGAATTTAATAATTTCTGTGCTTGTAAATTTGCTATTTAAATAATAGGATTTGGGTGTTTGGGTTTTGTTTTGTGATTTTTGTTGTTGGTCTAGTCATATCCAGCCACACACAAAACATTTATAACTCAGTAAATTGTGTGCATGTTGACTAGTCAAACCTAAAATTCCATGTCTGGAAGGCTTGAAGAAATGTTGGCTGAGAAAGACGTATGGTTTAGGTGTTAAGAGTAAAAGCTCTTCCTCAGACAGACAGGCAGACAGACTGATTGACAGACCTTGTCTCCCCACTCAATACATACACGTCCCTGGGCAGACTTCTGGCCCACTCTGAGCTGAATATACTGCTTCAGGATCGTCATGAGGAAGAAGTGGGCACTAAGTACACGGCCTCACATCGTGGGTTGGTCTGTTATTAAGTACAAAGCAGGGTCAGCAATTTTTTAGCGATGTAGGAATTGAGTGCATGTTAGTTTTCCTGTGTCATTCAACATCAGTGACTGAATCCACTCAAGTGTCCTCCAGAGAAACGAATGTCCTCTTTGATCAGCTGAAGGAATGTTTCCTTGCCAGGTGGGTGAGGCCTGGATCCCCATGGTGCACCTGCTGAGCTCAGGGCATTCCCTCCCGGTCTGTGGCTCTGTCCTCACCTTTTCTCTTCTGCTCCCCAGGTTCTACCTGAGCTGCACAGGTTTCCCAGAATGCCGCTCAGCTGTGTGGTTTCCCGATTCCGTCTTGGAAGCCAGCAAAGATGACAGTGTGTGCCCAGTATGTCAGCCACACCCTGTTTACCGGTGAGCAGGGCAGAGTTGGGGCATCTGCTCTGAGTGTGGGGGTGCTACAGGGCAGAGCTCCTCCTTTCTTATGTCAGGTCAGACAGTAGTGTCCTGGGGACTCTCCTCCTGGGCACTTCAGGGTTTAGCTGTCCTCAGTGACAGACCGGGTTTGCAGGCCCCAAGGGGGTTCTGCCATGCTCGCTGTCCCCTCCATGCTGTGGTAGGTGTGGAAGCCCAGGCCGGGTGGGGAGGCGCCCTCCACGCATCACGAATAAACCAGGTGGTCACCTTTCCCCGCCCTCTCTAGAGAGCCCATCACTGTGGCAGGCTTAGAAAATGTGTTTACTGTACATGGTTTCCTAACTCCTCCAGAAAGCCCAGCACCCTAGTGGCAAATCATCAAGGAGCCCAGAAAGCTTTGGGGGTGGATTGTGTCTGTCAGTATTTACCATATTGAAGCAGAGACATCTTTTGAAATACAAATTTATTAATTCATTTAAAGGATAAACACATTACTTGTTAACAGTAAATAATATGTTTTTATGATAAAATTTCAATTTTCCAAAGCAAAAAAATAAAAGTGAAACAAATGGCATTGTCCATTTTTGCAAATCTAATATCTGGATTCTAATAATTGCTTCTGTAGCAAGTCTGCTGATTTACCTTGTGTTGTAGCTTCCAGAAAGCTCACTCTGCACAGGTGGAAGAATGAAGAGCAAAACAGACATAACTTCTTAGCATTACTGTGAAAATAGTTTTGACCTCACCTGGGAAGAGTCCCTGAGACGCACTTTGAGAACTGCTGGTGCAGTGAACGTCACCTTTGTGAGGCTTCTGTAGCTTGTGACCACGCAGGGTTCTTTGATTCCGTTTGCCCTGATTCCCAGCCTGTGCCCTGGTGGGCATTGGAGAAGCTCTCACCCGACTGGTCCACAGGCCTTGGAGGTGCTTGTTGGACATTCTCCAGGTGGCCACGAGAGTAGCGTGGGGGACCCTGGGGGAGCACAGCTCTCTGTGTACCCAGGGAAGGACTTTCGCCCCAGGTGTTAATGCTTTTTCCCTGTCTTCTGGCCCCACCAGGTTGAAGTTAAAGTTCAAGCGTGGTAGTGTTTCCCCGACCATGCCTCTGGAGTTTGTGGGCTGCATCGGCGGCTGTGATGAGACCCTGAGGGAGATCTTGGGCCTGAGATTTTCACAGGGCACCCCCAGAGCTTTGCAGCCAGCCAGCCAGCCCTCTGGCCATTTACAGGCCAGCCAGTCCTTGAACAGAATGGACAACAGCCAGAACGGCCACCCCCAGCCCCCTGGCAACAGGGAGCCTGGACCTGCAAGGGCTCTGGCCCGTCCTCTCCTGCCACCTGCCGCTGCTGGCGAGAGCAATTCTGTGACCTGCAACTGTGGCCAGGAGGCCTTGCTGCTCACCGTGCGCAAGGAGGGCCCCAACCAAGGCCGGCAATTCTACAAGTGCAGCGGGGGTGGCTGCAGCTTCTTCCTGTGGGCCGATAGCAGCCCTCCCGGAGCCCAGGAACCACCCTCCACAGCATCATGGCCCCCAGGAAGCTCGCAGGGACGTCCACCGGGCTCAGGGAGCCACCCAGGTGGGCTTGGTGGCCCTGGTGAGGGCACTGCTGGAGGCACCTCCTGCCTGTGCAGCCAGCCCACTGTCACGCGGACTGTGCAGAAGGACGGGCCCAACAAGGGCCGCCAGTTCCACACGTGCTCCAGGCCACGCGAGCAGCAGTGTGGCTTCTTCCAGTGGGTCGACGAGAATGTAGCTCCAGGTGAGCAGACCTGGGCTGAATCCCTGGCAGCACCCTCCCTCAGGCACTGGCTCCAGGGCTAGAGAAGAGGAAGGGGCATGCAGAGGCCTGCCTGAGGGGTGCAAGGGAGAGGCATGGGGTATCCATGCCCCTCCATGGTCGTGCTGGTCCCCTTCAAGGTCGTAAAGTGCCCAGTCTTGCAGAACAAAAGGTCGCTGCCGCTAACTGAGCAGGTTGCTCTGTTCCCAGAGCTGGGCTCAGTATAGTTCACATGCACCTTCGTCAGTCCTCATTCAGTCAGCACTGTCACTTGTTTCACTGTCACTAGTTTGAGGAGAGGGAGCCCAGGCCAAGGACGTCTTGCTCAGGGTCATACAGTGACAGCCAAGGTTTGGCCATAGGCCTATGTGATTGCCCAGCCTGTGCTCTTCATGGCCTTGGTAAACCTGACAAGGTCATGGTCATCAGCTTCCTCTCTCTTTTTTTTTCTTTGATAATTGAGATTTTATTGTTTTAAAGATCAGTACACAGACATTATGAACAGTTTGTACACAATTCTTTTTTGTTGTTACATTCATTATAATGTGCTACCATCAACTTCATCCATTACCACATATTTATAATTGACCTTATTAAACAGTCTACATAAATTGAGCAACAGCTCCCCCTTCTCACCCACATTCCATCTCCTACCAACTTACACACCATAATCCAACTCCTTAAGTCTACTCATTGTATTTAGTTCATACCATTGGGACCATACGATATTCATCCTTTTGTGTCTGGCTTATTTCACTCAATATAATGTCCACAGGGTTCCTCCTGTTGTTGTCTGCTTCCCCAATTCATTTCTTCTACAGCTAAATAATATTCCATTGTATGTATACCATATTTTGTTTAGTCATTCATTGCTTGACAGGCACTTAGGTTATTTCCATCTTTTAGCAATTGTGAGTAATGCCACTTTGAACATTGGTGTACACATATCTGTTCACATCCTTGCTTTCAGTTCTTCTGAATATATTCCTCATAGCTGGATTGCAGGATCATATGGCAGTTCTATATTTACCTTCCTGAGGAACCGCCAAACCGTATTCCACAGAGGCTGCACCATTTTACACTCCCACCAAAAGTGAAGGAGTGATCCTGTTTCTCCACATCCTCTCCAGCACTTGCAGTTTTCTGTTTTTTTAATTATGGCCATTCTGTATGGTGTGAAATGGTATCTCATTGTAGTTTTGATCTCCCATTTCCCTAATACCTAGTGTTGTTGAGCATCTTTTCATGGGCCTTTTGGCCATTTGTATTTCCTCTTTGGAAAAATGTCTCTTCGAGTCTTTTGCCCTTTTTTTTTTTTTTTTTTT
>JAQZBX010031554.1:0-14413 GCA_029593785.1 Cabassous unicinctus | reverse complement strand
TTTTTTTTTAAAGATTTATTTTATTTATTTATTCTTCCCCCTTTGTTGTTTGTGCTCGCTGTCTGCTTTCCATGTCCTTTTGTTGTGTGCTCTCTGTGTCTCCTTGTCTTCTCTTTAGACGGCACTGGGAACCAAACCTGGGACTCCCATGTGAAACAGAGGCACCCAATCGCTCGAGCCACCTCTGCTCCCTGCTTTGCTGTGTCTCATTGTGTTTCCTCTTTGTGTCTCCTTGTTGCGTCATCTTGTTGCGCCAGCTCACTGCTTCAGCCCATCGCGCCAACTAGCTGTCTTACTCATTCTCTGTAGGAAGTACCAGGAACCGAACCCAGGACCTCCCATGTGATAGGCAGGAGCTCAATCGCCTGAGCTCTATCTACCTCCCTAACCAAAATATCTTACATTTGGTGTACTTTTCCCCCCAACCCACCCTATTATTATTATGTCTATATCATTTATATATGAACATACATAAATAGTAAGTGTATAGTAAAAGTTGTGAACTTACAAAGCAAACAAGCATAACATCATACAGAGATCCAATACATCAACCCACCACCAACACCTTGCATTGTTGTAAGAAATTTGTTACAGTTGTGAAAGAATATTGTGAAAATCTTACTACTAACTATAGTGCATATCTTACATTTGGTGTATTTTTTCTCCCAACCCACTCTATTATTATTTTTAAAATATAGTTTTATTACAGAAGTTGTGAACTTACAAAACAATCATGCACATGTGCAAAATTCCCATACAACATTCCTCTATCAATACACCACACTGTGGTGGAACATTTGATACAGATTATGAGATAATATTATCAGACTCTTACCATTGGTCCATAGCATACATTTAGCACACTATTTCCATACTCCCCCATTATCAACATAGTACATCTTTGGCATAGATGCATGAATATTACAGTATTGCTGTTAACCACTGTCCATAGGTCACTCCAGTTGTATTTTTCCCATGCTTCTCCACATTCCCACCACCCTGCAATAGTGACGTACATCTACTCTAGTTCACAAAGGACACTCTTGCATCTGTACCATCAACAATTCTCATCCACCTTGGGTTTACTGTGTTATTCAGTCCCTAGATTCTCTCGCTTTCTTTCAATTGACATTTACATCCCTAGACTACCCTTTCCAGCCACATTCCCATTATAAGCAAGCTGTTAATCATTATAATTTGTTACCATCAACTATATACCTTTCCACACGTTTACAGTAAAGCTAGTTAAAACTTCTACATACATTAAGCATCAGTAGTCCTTCTCAGTCCTCCTCTTACCTCCTTTAAGAATCTACCACCTACCACCAGGTCTTGAAGATGTTTTCCTACATTTTCTTCTAGAAGCTTTATGGTTCTTGCTTTTATATTTAGATTTTTGATCCATTTTGAGTTAATTTTTGTATGAGGTATGAGATAGGAGTCCTCTTTCTTTCTTTCAGCTATGGATATACAGTTCTCCCAATAACCATTTGCTGAATGGACTGTTCTGCCCGAACTGGGTGGAATTGACAGGCTTGTTAAAAATCACTTGACCAGGGCAAGCGGCTGTCGCTCAAGCAATTGAGCTCCCGTTTACCACATAGAGGACTTGGGTTTGATCCCCAGGACCTCCTGGTAAAAAAAAAAAAAAGACATCCCATACCTGCACAGTGCAGAGAGGCGCAGGCCCCCCGAGTGGCGAAGCGATGCACTAAAAAGACGATGATGTAACCAAATAGAAAAAAAAAAATCACTTGACCAGAGATGTGAGGGTCTGTTTCTGAAACATCAATTCACTTCCATTGGTATATGTGTGTCTTTATGCCATTTATGCCATTTATGCTGTGTTTACCATTGCAGCTAGATAATAATGATTTAAATTCCGGAAGTAAGAGTCCTCCAACTTTGCTTTTCCTTTTTAAGATGTTTCTGGCTCTTCGGGACCACTTACCCTTCCAAATGAATTTGATAATTGTGTTTTCCATTTATTTAAAAAATGCTGGTGGAATTTTTTGTTGGGATTGCATTGAATCTGTATATCAATTTGGGTAGAATTGAGCATAGAATGTTCTTCTTTTTTTGTTTCTTTTAACAATGCATTGTAGTTTTCTGAATACAAATGCTTTACATCCTTGGTTAAGTTTATTCCTAAATATTTGAAATAGTTGATTCTTTTAGTCGCTATCATTAATAGGATTTTTTCTTTTGTTTTGTTTTGTTTTTTGTTACTGCATACGTGGAATATCTTTTTCCAGCCTTTCATTTTCAGGCTTTCACCTTGGGTCTAAGGTGAGTCTCTTGCAGGAAGCATATAGGTGGCTCATATTTTCTTATCTATTCCGCCAGTCTGTGTCTTTTGACTGGGGAGTTTAATCCATTAACATTCAATGTTATTACTTTAAAGGCAGTTCTTATTTCACCCATTTTGACCTTTGGGTTTTATCTGTCGTATTTTATTTTCACCATTCTTTTGACACTTTTAGTTATTTTTACTGATACAATCTTCATTTCTAGACTCTCTTCCAAGCTTCGCTTTCCTGTCTTTTCTTTTCAAACTGTAGCACATCCTTTAGTATTTCTTGCAAAGTCTGTCTCTTGGTTACAAACTGAGTTTCTGTTTATCTGTGAATATTCTAAACTTGCCCTTATTTTTGAAAGACAGTCTTGCCAGATATAAGATTCTTGGCTGGAATTTTTTCTCTTATGGTATCTTAAATATATCATATCACTGTCGTCTTGCCTCCATGGTTTCTGATGAGAAATTGACATTTAGTCTTGTTTGATATCCCTTATATGTTATGCATTGCTTTTCTCTTGCTGCTCTCAGAATTCTCTCTTTGTCTTTGGCATTTGACATGATTAGTATGTGTCTCGGAGTTGGCCTATTTGGATTTACTTAGATGGGAGTAGGTTGTGCTTTTTGGACATGGAAATCTATGCCCTTCAATAGGGTTGGGAAATTTTCTACCATTATTTCTTCTAATATTCTTTCTGCCCCTTTTCCCTTCTCTTCTCCTTCTGGGACACCCATGACATGTATGTTTGCACGTCTCTTGCTGTCGTTTAGTTTCCTGTGACCTTGTTTAATTTTTTCCATTCTTTTACTCATCTGTTCTTTTATATGTTTGCTTTCGGAGGTCATTTCTTCAAGCTCACCAATCCTTTTTTCTGCCTCCTCAAATCTGCTGTTACATGATTCCAGTGTATTTTTAATTTCATTTATTGCGCCTTTCATTTCCATAAGATCTGCTATTTCTTTATGTCATCTGGAGTCTTAACTTGTTCCTTTAACTGGGCCATATCTTCCTGTTTCTTGGTATCTATTGTAATTTTCTTGTTGGTGTCTTGGCATCTGGCTTACTAGATGTATTTATTCTGTGTGTAGTTTCTCTCTTTAGTTTAGGACTTTCTTGCCCTTTCTCCCTTGCTGCTTGTGTAGTAGGAGCCAAGGATGTAGTTGGTGCTATAAGCTGTGGAGGCTTTGCCCCCCAGGGACCGATGAAGCTTCTCCCACCTTTCTCCTTTGCCAGGGGTAGGGACAGAGCCACAGCCGTGTGTAATAATCCAAATTGTGCAGGCCTAGACTGTAGTTGCCCGGAGAGACTGATGAAGCTTCACGCTCCTTCCTCTCCTGCCTGGGGTGAAATGGAGCTGCAGGTGTGGGCAGCAGTCTAGGCTGTGCGGATCCAAAATGACCACAGTTGCCCCGGTAGAATTCTGACTATTCAGTCTGTGCCAGTTGAATGTACCTGCATTTACCTGGAGAGGCTGGTGCAGGTCCTGCCAGCTTCTTCCCTGCCAGAGGTGTGCCTGAAGCCTTGGCTTCAGGCTGCAGTACAATCTGGATGGGAAAAAGCCAGTCCCTGCAGTCACTGTGATTTTCAATCAGCCCGGCTTCCCCTCATGCTGGTGGCAGAGTCAAAACGTTGGCCACTAGCCTCTTTCCAACTTGGACAGGTTCAAACTTTAGCTATTCTTAGGATTATACTTTAGCCTGCTGAATTTACTAATCAGTAGCTGAGGTTGGTGCCCAACCATGTCTTCCTCCCCCATTTTTGGGGAATGGGGCTTCCAATTCCACCTACGGAATAGCTCCTGAGGTAGCTTATAACGCCAGTGGAGGATGGGCACCTGCCTCCATGGTGTGGAGTGCTCTACTTACAAATCTTCTCTGCAGATGGGCAGTCTACTCCTTCCGTTCTTTCAAGGATGTCACAGGATGCTCTTCTGGTCTCCCGGAGCCCCCAAACAGGTGCTTTAGATAGCTCTGGGTGATTACTAAGTGCCCTGTAGTACGAGCTGACTCTAGGAGCTCCTTTCTTTGCTGCCATCTTGCTGGTTGTCCTCTTTTGCCCATTTTTTAATTTGGGTGCTTGTCATTTTGTCATTAAGTTGTGTGATTTGTTTGTATAACAAGGAAATCAACCCCTTCTCAGATACATGGTTTCTGAAAACTTTTCCCATTCAGTTGGCTGTCTTTTCACCTTCTTAATAAAATCATTTGAAACACAAAAGTGTTTAATCTTGAGGAAGTACTATGTATCTGTTTTATTCTTTCATTGCTCCTGCTTTGGGTGTAAGGTCCAAGAAACCACCACCTACCACAAGTTCTTGAAAATATTTCCCTACATTTTCTTCTTGGAGTTCTATGGTCATAGTTTTTATATTTAGGTCTTTGGCCCATTTTGAATTAATTTTTGTATAATGTGTGAGATAGGGGTCCTTTTTCTTTCTTTTAGATACGGACATCCAGTTTTCCCAGTACCATTTGTTGAATAGGCTGTTCTGACCCTGATGAGTGGGTTTTTGAAAGCCTTGTCAAAAATCCCTTGACCATAGATGTGAGGGTCTGTGTATTAGTCAGCCAAAGGGGTGCTAATGTGAAATACCAAAAATGGGTTGGTCTTTATAAAGGGTATTTATTTGGGGTAGAAGTCCACAGTTACCAGGCCATAAAGCATAAGTTTCTTCCCTCACCAAAGTCCATTGTCACGTGTTGGAGCAAGACAGCTGCCAACATTTGCCCAGGGTTCAGTCTTCTTGGGTTCCTCTCTTCCCAGGGCTGCGTTTCTCTCTGGGCTTAGCTCCTGTTTCCTCCACAAGGTCAGCAGTAGGCGATCAGGCGAATGGCTCACTTCTCTTCTCCTGGGGCCTTCTTTCCAACATCAAAGCTGCTTCTCAAAGACTGCTGCTACTCTGTTCTCTGCCTTGCCTTTTATATTCGATTCCCCACCCACCAAGGGGTGGGGCTCAATGCCCTAATCATAACCTAATCATGCCCAGATTAACAGATCAGTTTACAAGCATGATCCAATTATATTTTTGGAATTCATAATTACATCAAATAGGCCAACGGTTACAGTCTGTTTCTGAACTCTCAATTCAATTCCATTGGTCAATCTCTCTATCTTTATGCCAGTACCATGATGTTTTTACCACTGTAGCTAGATAATAGGCTTTAAAGTCAGGAAGTGAGAGTCCACCAACTTCATCCTTTTTAAAAAAATGTTTGGCTATTTGGGGGTCCTTATGCTTCCAGATAATTTGATAATTGGCTTTTCCAATTCTACAAAGAAGGATATTGGAATTTTTATTGAGATTGCATTAAATCTATAGATCAGTTTGGGTAGAATTGACATCTTAAGGATATTTAGTCTTCCAACCCAGGAACATGGACTATCCTTCCATGTATTTAGATCATATTTGGTTTCTTTTAGCAGTGTTTTATATTTTGAGTATACGTTCTTTATATCCTTGTTTACGTTTACTCCTAAATATTTGATTCTTTTAGTCGCGATTGTAAGTGGAATGTTTTTTTTCTGGCTTCCTCCTCAGATTGCTCATTAGTAGTATATAGAAACACTGTTGACTTTTGCATATTAATCTTGTATCCTGCCACTTTACTGAAATGGTCTGTTAGTTCTAATAATATTGTTGTGAATTTTTCAGGATTTTCTAAGTATAGGATATAATCAGCGACAAGCACAAATTTTACTTCTTACTTTTCTATTTAAGTGTCTTTTCTTTCTTTTTCTTGCCTAATTGCTCTAGCTAGAACTTCTAGCACAATGTTGAATAACAGTGGAGAGAGCAGGCATCCTTGTCTTGTTCCTGATCTCGTCGGGAAAGCTATCTTTGTGTTTTTATCAATAAAGGATGTTGTATTTTGGCAGATGCCCTTCCTGAATCTATTGAGATGATCATGTGATTTTTCTCCTTCAATTTATTAAGGTGGTGTATTACACTGATTTCCTTATGTTGAACCACCCTTGCATATCTGGTATAAAGCCCACTTGATCTTGATGTATAATTTTTAATGTGTTTTTTAATTCGGTTAGCAAGTATTTTATTGTGGATTTTTGTATCCATGTGTATTAGAGAAACTGGTCTGTAATTATCTTTTTTTGTAATTTCTTTTTCTTTTTTTTTCAGGAGGTACTGGGGATTTAACCCAGGACCTCATATATGGGAAGCAGGCACTTAACCACTTAAGCTACATCTACTCCCATTTTTCATAATATCTTTATTTGGCTTTGGTATTAGAGTGATGTTGGCTTCATAGAATGAGTTTGGTAGAGTTCCTTCCTGTTCAGTTTTTTGGAAGAGTTTGAGAAAGATTAGAATGAGATCTTTTTTAAATGGTAGAATTCATTTGTGAAGCATATTGCCCTGAACTTTTCATTTTGGGGAGGTTTTTTGTTTTTATTTTGTTTTCTTTTTTGGGGAGGTTTTTGATGACTGTTTCATTTCTTTACTTGTGATTGGTTTGCTGAGGTCTTCTATTTCTTCTAGGGTCAGTGTGGGTTGTTTGTGTGTTTCTAGGAATATGTCCCTTTTATCAGTGTTGTCTCATTTTTTGACATAAAATTGTTCATATATCCTCTTATGATCTCTGTTATTTCTGCTGGGTCAGTGGTAATGTCTGCCTTCTCATTTCTGATTTTATTTGCATCTTCTTTTTTTTTTCTTTGTTAATCTTGCCAAGGGTTTATCGATTTTGTTGGTCTTCTCGAAGAATGAACTGTTAGTTCTGTTGATTCTCTCTATTGTTTTTTTATTCTCCATTTCATTTATTTCTGCTCTAATCTTTATTATTTCTTTCCTCTGCTTGCTTTGGGATTGGGTTGCTGTCCATTTTCTAGTTCCTCCAGATATGCAGTTAGGTTTTTGATTTTAGCTCTTCTTCCTTTTTCTTTCTTTTTTTTTTTTTTTTTAATATATGAGCCTTGAGGGCTATAAATTTCCCTCTCAGCACTGCCTTTCTTGTATCCCATAAGTTTTGATATGTTGTATCCTCATTTTCATTCGTCTTGAGGTATTTACTGATTTCTCTAGCAATTTCTTCTTTGACCCACTGATTAGAGTGTATTGTTTAATCTCCATATATTTGTGAATTTTCCCTTTTTCCACCTATTAATTGCCAATTTTTTTCTAGTATGATCAGAGAAAGTGATTTATATAATTTCAATGTTTATAAATTTATTCAGATCTGACTTATGTCCTAACATATGTTCTGTCCTGGGGAAGCATCACTTAAGGAGAATATATATCCTGCTCTTTTGGGGTGTAATGCTCTATGAATGTCTATTAGGTCTAGTTCATTTATCATATTATTCATGCTCTCAGTTTTCTTATTTATTCTCTGTCCAGATGTTGCTCAGAGTGGTGTATTGAAGTCTCCCAACTATTATTGTAGAGACGTCTATTTCTCCCTTCAGTTTTCCCAGTGTATGTCTCATGTATTTTGGGGCACCTAGTTAGGTGCATAAATATTTATTATTTTTATTTCTTCTTGGTGAATTGTCCCTTTTATTAATATCTAGTTACCTTCTTCATCTCTTATAACAGTTATGCATTTAAAATATTTTATCCAATATTAGTATCACTACTTGTATTAGTCAGCCAGAGTTACTGATGGAAAATACCAGAAATCTGTTGGCTTTATAAAGGGTATTTATTTGGGGTAGACGCTTACAGTTACCAGGCCATAAAGCATAAGTTACTTCCCTCACCAAAGTCTTTTACCACATGTTGAAGCAAGATGGCTGCCAATGTTCAGCCTTCTTCTTCTTCTCAAGGCTCCATGGTCAGGCTCTCTAGGCTTTGTCTCTCTCCCTGGGGCTCAGTTCTCTCCTGGCTCAGCTGTTTTGTTGTCTCCACAAGGCCAGCTATGAACAGTCAGGCGAACGGCTCGTCTCTTTTTCCAGGGCCTTCTCTCCTTCCTCGCGACCAAGCTCCTCTATGTGCTTACTTCCCAGGGCTCCAACCCAAAAGCTCCAAACTCTCTTCTCTGCAGTATGGTTTCTCTGTGAGTCCCCACCCACCAAGGGACAGGGACTCAACGTCCTACTGACATGGCCCAATCAAAGCCTTAATTATTATTTAATCAAGTAAAAGTAAAACCTCTGAATCCAATACACTCAAATGCCCAGAAGGAAAAACCAGTTTACAATCATAGTCCAGTATTTCTTTTTGGAATTCATCAATAATATCAAACTGCTACACTACTCCAGCTCTTTTGTTATTACTATTGGCGTGGGATATCTTTTTCCAACCTTTCGCTTTCAGCCTGATTGTTTCCTTGATCTAAGGTGAGTCTTTTGTAGACAACAAATAGATGGCTCATGTTTTTTTATCCATTCTGTCATTCTATGTCCTTTGATTGGGGAGTTCAATCCAATAACATTCAGTGTTACTACTGTAAAGACGTTATTTATTTCATCCATTTTATCCCTTGGCTCTCTGTTTTCATATCTTATTATTGTTTGTCTGTTAGCCCTTTCAGTTTCTCTAACTTATAATCTTCACTTCTACACTCTTCTCCAGGCCTCTTGCCCTTGTCTTTTCCTTTCAGGAAATGTCTTGTAATCTGGTCTCTTGGTAACAAACTCTCCCAGTTTTTGTCTGTGAAGACAATAAATTTGCCTTCATTTCTGGAGGATAGTTTTGCTGGATAAAGAATTCTTGGCTGGTAGTTTTTTTCTTTCAGTACCTTAATTATATTGTACCACTGCCTCCTCTCCATGGTTTCTCATGAGAGATCAGCACTTAGCTTTATTGAGGCTTGTAAGTAATACATTACTTTTCTCTTGCTGCTTGCAGAATACTCTCTCTATGTCTGGTATTTGACATTCTGAATAGGAGATGTCTCGGAGTAAGTCTATTCAGAATTATTCTGTTTGGGGTACGTTGTCCTTCTTGAATATTGATATTCATGTCTTTCATAGGGGTTGGAAAATTTTCAGTCAGTATTTCCTCAAATATTCTTTCTACCCCTCCCTTTTACATTCTCTTCTTCTGGGCTACCTATAACGTGTGTGTTTCTGTGTTTCATGTTGTCATCATTCCCTGAGACACAGCTTGATTTTTTCCATTCTTTTTTCTCTTTGTTCTCCTGTCTTTTCAAGTTCAGATGTTCTGTCCTTGATTTCATTTATTCGTTCTTCTGCCATTTCAAATCTGTTATATGCATCTAATTTTTTTTTTTTTTTAAGGAGGTACCAGGGATTGAACCCATGACCTCATACATGGGAAACAGGTGCTCAACCACTAAGCTACATCTGTTCCCGTTTTTTTTGTTTTGTTTTGTTTTGTTTTGTTTTCTGTTTGTTTTTAGGAGGCATGGGGATCGAACCCAGGACCTCATACCTGGGAAGCAGGTGCTCAACCACTTGAGCTGCATCCACTCCCCTCTGATGTGTTTTTAATCTCATCCATTGTGTCTTTCATTCCCATAAGTTTTGTTACTTTTTTATAGGCTTTCAAATTGTTCTGTATGCTCACTCAGTGCCATCCTAATATTCTTTATCTCTTTAGTCATATTTTCCTTCATCTCCTTAAATTGATTAAAGAGGTTTGTGTGAGCATTATTAATTAATTGTCTTAAGTCCTGTGTCTTATCTGGATTCTTGGTTTGTTCCTTTGGCTGGGCTATATCTTCCTTTTTCTTAGTATGGCTTGTTATCTTCTGTTGATATTTAGGCATCTGATTCTCTTGGTGCTTTCACTCTGTTGAACAAATATTCTTGTTTAGTGGAGTTATTTCATAACTCTTCTTTGATTTTTGGTTCAATTTTTTCCCTAAATCTTTAAGATTTCCCTGTTTAAGTTACAAAAACAGGCTGGGAGTCGCTAATGGGGCATAGACAAGCCTTGTCTTCCTTCACTTTCCCAGCAGGCCAGCAGATGGTGCTCCATGGCAAACCCCTCCAGGAAGATGACTTCTTCACCTTCCTCTAACTAGCTCTTCCGAACCAGCGATTCTAGTTATGCTGGTTACATTCACCGAAGAGAAACCACACTCAGCACTCAGCTGCACCCTTTCTCCTCCCAGGGAGGAATATGTCTTTCCCCTCTCCGCTGGCCATTCAGCCCCAAGTTTTACTGAGGCTGTTTGCCTCAGGGATGGGGGATAGGCCATGTTCCCAGCCGTGGGGCATCGACTCATGGTTTTCCCTTTGGTCTCCTCATCTCTCCATCCCCAGCAATGCATGTGGCACTCTCCTGGTCTGCAGGTCCCCAAAGCAGCTCCCTCGGAGGACTTCTATGCCTTCTCCCCTGTTTTGCAAGAGATCTGACACCATCTTCCTGCTTAAGGGTTTGATTCTGTACACAATTCTTAATGTACATATGGAAAACCTAAAAAGCCATGTAGTTGTAATTCTTATCCAAAGTTATTCCAGTGACTTTCCAGCTTAAAATTTCGAGACAAGTTTTCCTTAAGAGGATATTGAGTTACCGGTATCTTCAAATGTCAATAAACTGTTACATCATATATCCCACTAATTCACAATTTAATGCCATACACACTGCATACTCACATTCCCTCTTTCACAGCACATAACAAAACTAGGAAACCTGGACACCCATGACCAAGGATGTGACAGAGCACACACAGTTCTGACAGGGAGAGCCAAGGTCAGAGAGCAGATTTAAGAAACAACTCTTAAAAAAACATGGAAAGAGAAGTCATTTAAAATGTTCAACACACATTAAATGCATGCCTGTGACTCCAAAACACCATTTAGTATGCATTGTATTATAGGGGATAAAAACTGCCACCCCCCACCTATGGAGTGTTAGGTTGACATCCAAGACTGTCAAAGCTTCCCATAATTCAATATCCCACTATTTTCTTATACTAAAAAAGAAACAACCAGCAAGCGATTTCCTCTCTTAAAAAAAAAAAAAGCATTTACACTTTAAAAATGGGATAAAGTAGGATTCCAATCTCCTTTAAAATGTTTCTTCCAGTGCTCCTAAAAAACTTGAATCTACAAAATAGTTGATAAAAAATATTCCTCTGAATTGTACAAAAAGGGAAAAAGGGAGAAACAGGGACCACTGATGTGACATGCTATACAATATTAATCAAACATGGCTTCTTTCCTGCTTCATCAGAGGCTGGACTCTCCTTATCTTTAGTTTCTCCATTTTTTGCAGGTAAATCTTCAGTTTCTTGGTTAGCCACTTCATCATTTTCCCTTTGTTCCCCTTTTCCCTTTTGGTTGCACTTTTTTGTCTGAAGATTTATCCTTTCCCGCTGCCCTTTTTTTTTTGGCTTTGTTTCCACTTTGCAGAAGCAGGTTTAGCTGGCTGCCTTGCCAGCCTCCTCTCAGTCTCCTCCTTTCCCATGCCTTAGGCCAAGCTGACCTTCCTCTTGGGCATCTTGCTGGCCTCTCCCGCTCCTCCTACCGCCTGAGCTGCTGGGCAGCCTCCTTTCCTAGATGAAGAAACTCACCCTGATGGGGTCTAGGAACCTGCTTAAGGCTACTCAGCTCAGGTCCAGCAACTCCAAAATGGGCAGCATGAGAACTGGCACCCAGATACCGGGTCACGTCGGGTCACGTTAGATAACATTTACAGAAGCACCCTGGAATGGCCCCGGGCCCTCCTGGCCCACTTCAGAAGATTTATGAAATACTTGTGAATGACTGGTAGGGCCGGTGTGAGCATTGCTGTTTCCCAGAGCTGACTCCAAACCCAGTGACTTAGCCACTCAGTCTTAATCTCTACCTGCCAGCCTTTCATGAAGTTCCTGTTTTATAAAGGAGTTTAATTTAGTAGTCTCAGGCAGATTCTAGTACCGTTACCACCCTGCACACACAAGAAGAGCCCAGAGAGCTTGGTAGGAAGTGTAGGACTTGAGAGCCAGCCACCAGGACTGGAGGGTACAGAGACATCCTCCTAGGGACAGAATCACTTGGCAAGTGTGGGAAAGAACCCTACTTTTTACATGCATCCAACATGCAAGGGCCACTCTTCTCAGCAGTAGGAAGAGAAGTGGTGCCTGACCTCCAGGCTCATTCATGGATTGTCCTGGATAATCAAACGGCTTGTCCTCAGAGGTCTATGTAGGAGAGCCTGAGAAGGCCCAGAACTCAGGTTTCCTTGCAGGAAGGTGAGGGGGCAGGTTGGTGGTCCCAGGTCTGCTTGTTTTGGTGGCCTCACCTCCTGACCTTGGGTTGTCACTTGCTTGGCTTTCTGCTTTTGTCAAAAACGATCCCTGAGCCTCCCTTACCAGAATAGTAGGAGGGGAGGGGGCAGTGTGGTGAGCGCATGGTGTGTGGATGTTGTGAAATTGTCCTCAGGCTGAGGAGAGCCTGGCCTGTGCTTTGTACTCGGCTCTTAGCAGGTCTGGACGCCCTCTACGATACTCCAGCCTGTGCTTCTTGCCACCTGACCCTGGCAGTTTTAAACTCAGCCTTTCCCTGACTCTCCCCACAGGCCCGTTTGGAGCCACACCTTGGCCAGGAGGCAGAGGAAGAACCCAGGGGCCAGAGGCCAGAAGCAAAAGACCCCGGGCCAATTCCACAGACCCTGGGGCTGTAGCAAAGAAACCCCGGAAATGCAGCCTTTGCCACCAGCCTGGACACACCCGCCCTTTCTGTCCTCAGAACAGATGAGGGCAGGGTAGAGTGGACAGGGCCACTCCATCAGACTTGCCCCTTTTGTCTGGGGAAGTGAGTTGGTTTAACTGGGAACAGGTGGCTGAGCACACTTCCTGGAAACTCAAAACTCCCTTGGACAGCAGCCCCCTACCCGGGGCTCAGGAATGGCCTTGGCCACCACTGGAAGTCATGGAAGCTGCTTCCTGGTGGTCCCGCAAGGACTTTCATGGTCAGCACAGAAGGGAGAAGTTGGCAGCCAGAGGATTAACGGGAGCCGGCGCCCTCCAGGCTGCTCTGGGCAGCCTTGTTGTTCTCAGCAGCTGGAAGGGCTTCTCTCCCACACATCCCCCAAGAAAGGCGGGGACTGCAAAGAAGCAGTTCTTGTTCTAAAGCTGTATCTGCAGGCAGCTTTCTTCCCTCGCCATTGAGCCACCGCTGCCAGGACCCCTGCAGCTCGCGTGTCTTAATAAAAGGTTCTTCCCCTTTTAGTTCTGGATGTGGGTGCAGTGTGTCTGGTAGGCATAGCAACGGGTACAGACACCCGCAGTGCTGGGGAGGCCCTGGCCAGCCCCACGCCTCCTCCCAGCCCTCCTGGTAAGCACTAAACCCAGCTTCTGCCCACCACACAGGCAGTAGTATGTCCCTCAGAGCAGGGAAGATGCACAGATGCAGAACCCTGGCTTCTTGTACCCTCTGCAGAGGGGCCACACACCTTCCTTGCCCTCAGGCTTTGTGAGTTTCTGATAACCACCTTGCCCTTAGAGTTGAGAATATTGGAGAAGTGGGGTCCAGACTGCTGCTGGGCAGACACAAGCTGTTCTCTGGTCAGGGCTCTCAGCCTCCTGCCCTTCTGTTAGACCTACCACTCTGGGCCCTGGCTGGGCAGCGGGTGGGGGGTTACACATTCTTGGAATTGTTCCTGGAGCCTCTGAATCAGTGGGAGCGGGTGAGTGACCCTACATTTGTTTTGGGCCTTGTTTATTCCTCCTCCCCAGCCCCTGACAGCTGCTGCTCTGCTTTCTGTCTCTATGGATTCGCCTCTTCTGGACATTACGCATGAGTGGAATCAGACAATACGTGACCTTTTGTGTCCGGCCTCTCTCATGCAGCATGTTTTCAAGGTCCATCCCTATTGTAGGATGTATCAGTACCCCATTTGTTTTTATGGCTGAATGTGTGGACAGACCACATTTTGTTTATCCATTTATCCATGCTGGACACTTGGGTTATTCCCACCTTGGGCTATTAGGAATAATGCTGCTAGGAACAGTCATGGACACGTTTTTGTCCGAGTTCCTGTTTCCAGTTCTCTGGGCATATACCTGGAAGTGGAATTGCCAGGTCATGTGGTAGTTTCTGTGGAACCTCACCAGCAGCTGCTCCATTTACATACCCTCCAGTAATGTGTGTGGGTTTCAGTTTCTCCATATCCTTGTCAACACTTGTCATTTTCCTTTTTTATTTTCACTACAGCCATCCTAGCAGGCATGAAGTCGAACCTCACTGTGATTTTTTTTTTTTTT
>JAQZBX010031553.1:0-26267 GCA_029593785.1 Cabassous unicinctus | reverse complement strand
GTGGGGGAGGCTGCCCCACCTTGCCCGGGGTGCTCGGGGGTCCTTGCTGAAACAGCTTCCCTCCCTTGAGTTGTCACCCTGGCATCAGTTAGGGCAGGGAGATGTCAGACCTTCCCAGGACCTGGATTCTGTGGGGAGGGGAGGCCCCAGCACCGCAGATAAGGGACAGACGCCATCACAGGACTGGGGGGCCGAGCCACAGCCACCCCTGGGCAGGGCAGGGCTTGTGAGCTGACCATTTGGCTCTTGTTGCTTAAGACTCACTGGGAGCCCCCCTTGCCTGGGCCGTTTAGGAGCTGGGAGGGGTAGTGGATTTTTGAGAACATGTCTCGAGAGAGTCATCTGGTGTGTGTGTTTGGGGGTGGCAGGGAGAAGGGGGCCTCTTTCCCACTCCAGGGCCAACTCCCCTCTGTGTGTCCACATACACGGGGATTTCCAGTCTTAACTCGTCAAGCTCAGCCCTGCAGGTGCCTGGGGGACTTGCTGACATCCCATCCTGAGGCCCTTCGCTGTTGGTTTTAGCCAACTCTGGAGCCCTCCCAGGCCAGCCTGTCCCCCCAAAGCTCTGCCCTGGGCTCGACTCTCACGGGAGGGGATGCCCCGCCGCTGGGGGTTACCGTCCCACCCTGAGAACAATGGGGGCAGGGTCACCTGCCTTGTTTTCTTTGTCCCTCCAGAGTGCGGACAGGGCTCCCGGGCCCTGTGAAAGTCGGAAACCCAGAGGTTTCTGCTGAAAACGAGCTCACATCTGGCACAGGCGTGCCCTGTGAGCCTCTGGGCTCTGAAAAGGCTGCTGAGAGATGGCCTAGGAGGGAGGGCGTGGGGGAAGCGGAGAAAGGAAACCCAAAGGTGGACGGGAGGGCAGGCGTGTGCATGGGGCTGCCGACTGACTGCAGGACACGGGGTTCGGAGGGACGCGGCGGGTGAGGTAGGGACGGAGGCCTGCACCCTAACAAGGAGGCTGGTGTGAGTCTATGGCAGTGGTTTCCAAGCTTTGTTGTATGGTATTAGAATCACTTGGGGAGCTTGTAAGTCTCCCAGGTCCCGGGCCACACCCAGGACGAATTCTTTCTCCCTCCACCCAGGCATGAGTTATTTTTCAAGCCCACCCAGATGATCTCAAGTCAAGGTTAAGAAGTGGTATGGTGACCCCTCAAGTGTGCAGTGAGGGTGGGGGGAGTGTCACACTTTTCACCTTTCCTAATGGGGGTTGGTTGCCTGGGTTTCTGGGATCTGGGGACGTAATTTAGATGCAGGGTCACAATGGGAGAGTGGGGTGGGGGATTTTGTCTTGCACAAAGGCCCACCCATGACGCCATGGAGGGTACGGCTGGCTGCCTGCTTCCCCTCTGGGCAGCCCGGGGAGGGAAGGCACAGTATTTTTAAGGACCAATGAGGCACGCTCTGCCTGCAGCAGCACCTGGGAGAAACGGAAAGAAGCAGGAGTGGGCCTGGGAATGGGGCTTCTGGCACAGGTGACTCGTGGCCAGTGAGCTGATTCCCAGAAAATGAGGCAAAGCTGTATTTTCTGGAATGCGGTGTGGAAGGGTGGGAGGTAGGGGGAAGCAGAGTTTGTGCTGAACTGAGCCCAGGGGTCATGGCTCTGAGTGCACTTTTAGGGAGGTGCCACCCACCCAGGCAGGGACCCTAGGGGTCTTCGACCAAGCTCATCAATTTAAGGAGAAGGAAGTGGGCAGAGAGATGAGACGTTCTTGGAAAATCAACAAGTGGCAGAACTGAGCTAGAACTCGGGCTTCAGACCCTATGCTGACCTCCTCCCACACCAAGTGTTCAATAGTTATTTGTCTTTCCTTCTTTTAACCCCCCTCCCCCAATCATAAATACTACATATAAGTATTGGAGCAAATCTGAAAGTGTAGATACACAAACAAGAAGTTACCGGCTCTGGTCTCAGGTGAGACTTGGTGTCGTCCTGCCCCCAGAGACACCCACTCCTCCCCAGGGAGGGACAGACAGAACCAGGGAGAGCTGGACCTCTAGCCCACACAGATCTCAGGGTGGCACCCATTGGGCCCATAAACTGTGGCTGCCCTCCAAGCCACGCCCTGGTCACCTGGTAGGGTGAAAGGGTAGAGAGAAAATAGCAAGAATTCCTTCTGCCAGTGCTCCCATTCTCCCTCCTGTAGAGCGCCTTGGACAGGAAGTTGCAAGGTCTACGCTCAGCCCCATCCTCCCTCCACCTTCATCACCCACCCGGAAGGTGTGGCTGCACATTAGAGTCGCCTGCGGAACTTTTTAAAATCCTAGATCAGTGCCACAGATTATCTGGGGGTGGGGCCCAGGTATCAGTATTACATTCCCAGGTGATTGCATAGCTAGCCATGTGTTATCTAAGGTCCCTGAGCCTCAATTTCCTCACCTGAAAACAGCCTCTAACTTCCCCCTCTCCCTGCCCCACCCACCCCCACCCAATAAACCTTAGGGAAATAGTTTGGGAAGTTGGATCAATCTGAGAGATGGAGAGAGAGAGAGTGAAGGTGAATGAGGGCTTAGCTAATGCGGTTTTAAACTCTAATTTGTTTTGGGAATAAGAGAGTTGAGATTGAGAGCAGGGGGGCAAACAAGCACTGCCCACCAGACCCCTGGTTCTCAAACTGTGCTGCAGGGCGATGAAGGGTGCCCCAACACAGATTCTGGGGTCCTCCCCTGCTCCCTTTGTTCATGGCTTTAAAAAATGTGAGAAACCATTCTAAACAAGCCCAAGCTGCAACTGCTTACCTGGAAAGTACCTGTGATGCATTGGCTAATCTCATTTGCTAATGTTTCCCTCTGTCCTGCCAGAACTGCCCTACCCCTGTGGGGCCTCAACCCCACCTGTGGCCCCCTGCCCTGAGGATTTCCTTGTTAGAATCTAGATGGACATACAGATAGACATGGACACAGGGAGAGCAGTGGGCAGGGCCCGTGGTTGGGTGGTTGGCTCCATCGTGAAACTGGCAGCTGGGAGGGGCATTGAGATGACCAAAGCTGGAGGAGGGCAGTGGAGGGACCAGTGTGAGACGTTGCCTCCCCTCTGCTGCCCACCTGACTTGCTTGGCTGGGTGGGGAACTGGTCGGGGTAGCTGGGAGCCTCTGGGTGGCCTCTAGGTGGTCAGGAGAGATGGGCTTTCTGGGGGATGGGGCAGGGCTTCCTGGATGTGCCCTGTCCTTCATGCCTTCAGCAAAGAGCTTTAACCACCCCACCCCCCCCCACACACACACCCTTCCCTGCCCCCTGACTCCAGCCCTGGTAGCCAATGGCAGGGAACACCTGCTAAGCCACAGTGAAGTTGTTTGGAACCCTCCATTGGAGAAGGCACCGTGTGGCTGGGGAAGCAGATCTGATTTAGATTGGAAGGTTTTCATTGTTAAAATGGAGCAAGATGGGAAGCCAAGGCAGGAGGTGTACAGAAAATTGGGGACGGTGTCTTCCGTTCTCTCCCAGCCAGTCCTATCCTCCTCCTGCAGGGAAGCAAAGCCCTGCCCTTCTTCTGCCCTGGTCCAGGCCATGACATTGTCTCTGACATAGCCTTGGGGCCAAGCAGTCTTTCTGCAGGGTTGGGTTCCCTGACACCAGCCCCCGGCCCCCACCACGAATCTTTTTTTTTTTACCGGGAGGTCCCGGGGATCGAACCCAGGCCCCTCCATTTGGGAGACGGGCGCCCAACCATTTGAGCCACATCCATTCCCCCCGCCACGAATCTTAACACCAATTGCAGATGCATTTATTCCATATTTATTATGCCGAATCACTTTTCATATATTCAGAGTAGGTGTTATTTCTGGCAGATAGGGAAACTGAGGCTGAGAGGCTGAGTAAATTTACCGAGGGTCCTGCAGCTAGCAATTGGCTAGCAGATGCTCTCTGATTCAAACCCAGGTTGGTCTCCCTGTTTCTGTATGCTTTCTGCGTGGGAAGGAGCACAGGCTGTGGATTCTGAGAGGCTCCATCACAGCCTCGTGATTGACTCCAGGTCCACAGCTCCACTGAGCCTCAGGGGCCTTGCTGGAAAGTGGGACTGATTAGATGTCCTCAGAGAGCAAAGTGGCTGGCTGGTAGTGCCCGTTTCAATCCATTTTGGCTTTCCCTGCTCTCGGCCCTTGCCCTTCTCTCTTGGAGAGCCTCCAGAGAGGTCTTCTGCCGGCCTCACTGTCACTTGCTCTGTCGTCTTGGACCCCTTCCCCAGCCCCCTGCCCTCTCTGTCCTCTCAGCCTGGTGCCCTCCCACTGCCCCCTGATGCCATCTGGGGTGCTGGTGGTGCCAGCAGCCCCTGCTTCCATCCCTTGACTGCCAGCCCCACTGTGGCCAAAAAAGGTTGAGATCTGCCGCTTTCCTTTCTACTTTGGTGCTGATGACTTTAGCTGACTCAGAGTGCAGAACCATGTTGGGACGGTGTTGGCTGTGGAGGGGAAGGGCTTTTGTATCATTTCCACAGCAGCCCCCAGAGGTAGCTGAAGCCAGAGAATGTACCCTCATTCGTTCAACTTCATCTATTTTAACAATTATTTGTTGAGCATCTATAGGTGCCAGGCAGTGTTCTAGGTTTTGGGACTACAGCAGTAGGAAAAAAATCCAGAAGTCCCTGCCCTCGTGGAGCTTTCATTCTAGGGGAAGGTCTGCATTCTTGCAGATAGTCCCCTTGCAGTTGCCTGGGAAGTCGGGTTCTAGACCTGGCTTGACTCCTAGTAGTAAGAAGACCATCCTGGGTTCACATCCCAGCTCCACCACTGACTAGCTGTGCGACCTTGGTTGCGTTAACCACCTTCCACCCCTCAGTGTCCTTATCTGTAAAATGGGGATATTAATCGTACCCATGCTTAGAGCACTGCCTATCATATAGGTGCTCCAATATCAACCATCATTATCTATGAAATAAGGATTAGTAAGCTGGGCCCCACCCACCTCAGAAGGTGGCTGGAAGGGCTAGGTGAGAGGAATGGCCAGTTTTTTTCTATACTGCCCAGGACCGTGCACATATAAGGATTTGCCCTATTTCACCAGGGCCAAGTGAGTTTAGATAGATTGGAATGAATTAAGGATTGATGCAGCCTGGGGATGGCAAAGTAGCTTAGCTCATGCACCACCAAGAGGCCACGGGTCCAGTGGCAGCTAGAACCGAGGAGGGTTCTTAAGGCCATATCCTGAGCAGCAGGAAAGAGCTCTGTGGTCCGGTAGTAAGGTCGGCTGTGGGAGCTGGAGGCGGATGGTATAGCTCTGTGGGTGCCAGGTCACCTCGACTCGGGCTTCCCTACCCTGACCCAGATGGGAAAGACCCCGCCTCAGCCTTCCTTGCTGTGTGTGCAGGCGGGCGCCCCAAAGTAGGGCTCGCCCACTTGTCCTAGAAGGGGGGGACCCCCAGGCAGCCACCGCTGCCCCGAGGCCTTGGACCATCGGGGGGTGAGGGGATGACTGGAAACCTGGGCTGCGTGGAGTCAGGGGTGGCTCTTGGCTCCCAGGAGGGCTGGCTAGAAATGCGGAGCCTGGGTCAGAGTGGATGGACTGGTTTTAGGGCACTGTTTTTTCAGCTGGTGGGAAGGGGTGGAAGTATGTACAGGCCTCCTTCCTGTGCCTTTCTGGGAAAAAAGGGTAGAATATCAGTGGTGGGGACCCAGTTGGGTCTGTATTCCAGTCCTGGCTTCATTGCTTTTATTTTATTTATTTTTATTATTATTATTATTTTAGGAGGTACCAGGGATTGAACCCAGGACCTCGTACATGGGAAGTAGATGCTCAACCACTGAGCTACATTTGCTCCCCAATGAGAGTTGGTTTTTTCGTTTGTTTTTGTTCTTAGGAGGTACTGGGAATCGAACCCAGGACCTCGTACATGGGAAGCAGGCGCTCAACCACTGAACTATATCCGCTTCCCAATGAGAGTCGGTTTTTTCATTTGTTTTGTTTTGTTCTTAGGAGGTACTGGGAATCGAACCCGGGACCTCATACTTGGAAAGCAGGTGCTCAACCACTTGAGTTACATCTGCTCCATGATTCATCGCTTTTAGCACTGTGCCCTTGGGCCACTTACTTAACCTCTCTAAGCCTTAAATTCTCCTTTGCTTATAAAAATAAAGTAAAATTGGATCTCCCAGCAGGGTTCCTTCCTATGCGATGAACTAAAGGCATATAAAGTGCTCAGCACGACCCTTGGTGTACGGGCAGCCCCCAGTAAACCCCAGCTGCTTTCTTAGGAGGGGGCTGGGGGTGGCAAACTCCTCCATCCCCAGGCACAGGCCGGGCCTGGGCTGGGAGCAGGCTCCCTGCTCCCATCACTCTCCAGGCTTATATGGAAAATGAAAATATTGTCTTGTGTGACTTTGGGAGCCAAGTTAAAGAATCCTGGGAGGGAACAGGGGCCGCCTCCTCCCGCGAAAGCTGTTTCTCTAACCCTGAGGACAGGACACCTCGTCTGACAGGGTATTTGCTTGGCTCCGCCGTGTCCCTCCCCTTCACCCAGGGGTGACCTTAGTTCTGGGTCAGCCCCTCTGCTCTGGGAGACCAGCCTCTGCCTTGTCTTCCCAAGGGAGTCGACCAGGGCCGCAGCTACACGTGGCTGCATCAAGGGGCAGCCATTCCGAGTTCCCCTCCAGACCCCTGTTCCCTGAGCTTAGCTTTTCCTCACCTGTCAATTGATGTCTGGCCAAGTCAAAGGCAGAGCCAGTGCGGTAGTATGTAGAAGACCCCAGCGAGGGTGTCTGGCATACAGCAGCACAGAGACACTAGTTCTCACCACTGAGCGCCCAATGGAGCTAGGCTGGTTTCCAGGCTGGCTGCTTGGGGGGAACCGTGGGCAGAGTGGGTATCAGCCAGGGGTGCTGAGGGGGCGCAATGGAGGGAGGGAGGTGGGGAGTGGTGCAGATTGAAATCTATCTACCTAGCTCAGACCTGCCATTGCACCTCTCTCAGCCTCAGTTTCCCGACCTGACCAGTGGGCATAACTACTGCCGCTAGATGAGGATTAGCAATATTTGCAGCCCTGGCGGGGACGAGGGGGTCCTTTGGGACACTCCCTCTGCCTGCCCTCTCTGGGTGACCATGGAAATAACAGAGGCCCTGGGGAAGGTGGGTGAGGCTGTGGTACCCTGCTCACCCAGGGCCTGAGGCTGAGGCTGCACAGCTGTCACCTAAGAGGGGCAGGAAGCCCAGCCTGCTTCATCTCTCAAAGCCCCCAATCTTTCTGCCCTCTCTGATGACCCTTTTGGCCAGCTCTTACATTTGGTGTCTCCTTAGAGCATTGTGCACGGAACTGTCCCGTGAATCGCAGGGCATTGAGCAGCCCTGACCCCTGCCCACTGGTTGCCAGCAAATCCACCCCCATCGTCCAGTAGAAGAAAAGTATGGTGCAGGCAGAGATTCTGACTCTTCACTGCTATATCCGCAGTGCCAAGAACGGTGCCTAGCACGTACAGCGCTGCTGAATGAATTGCGTGACAATAAAACACTGCCCTCGAGCGGCATTTCCAAATTCTATCCAACACTCTTCAACAGCCCCTTCACCGTCTCTCATGAGTGGTGGTCACCCCTGGTCTACACACTTCCCATTCTCAGAAATTTATTATTGCAAAGGGCAGCTTGTTCCGAGGTAGCGTATCCAAAAACGTTTGTCCCTTCTTGGACCTTCGGCCATTAGTTAACATACCGTGAGAAGTCCATCACCCAGAATGGAGCAGGTGTGGTCTGTCCCGCAGAGAACAATGGGATCATTACCTCCCCAGCCCTGGACGCTGCCTGAGATTGTATTTACTTTTCTTTTGGCAGCCACCCTAGCGTTTGTTGGTTCATGGTCAGCTGAAACTCAAGGACTTTTCCCTTGGATCCTATACCTATCTTTTCCATTCCAAAGTGTAAGACTTTGGAATTTAAAAGGACACCTATGTCTTGTTAGTTTTGGCCCATTGTCCAGTCCAGATGACTTTGAGTCCTGGCACTGCCAATTGCAATGTGTTCCCTATCTTCCCATCTCATCCTTGTCCCTAATTGTGCATCCTCAGCACATTCGGTCAGTAAACCATCTATGTCCTCACTGTGGTGTTGATTAAAATAGCGAAGGAGCCAGGGCTTTGGCATGATAATGGAGACCTTGGTCCAGGTTGATAATGATCCGTACTCCTTAGGGTTGTTTGCCCAATTAATTCCAGCTTCACCCCATATTTCTCTGTCTTGTCCATGTGAATATCTTCAAGCCCATCTGTTAACTGTCTTGCTGAAATCTAGATCGACTGCATTCCATAAAACTTCAAGGCTTTGCAATCCCTTTGGGAGAGGAGATGCATTTAGCCGAGCATGCCTTGTTCTTGGTGAACCTATGCTAGCTTCTAGTGCCCGCCACTTCCTTTTCTTTCTTAATGTTCCAAACATTCTGCGGTCCCCATTTAGAAGTCTGCAAGAGCTCAGGTTTGCTCTCTGAGTTCTAGAATCCACCCTTTTTCTCTTTGTGAAAGTAGGAACAGCTTGTCTTCTGACATTTTTCCTGTTCTCCAGGATTCCATGGAGATGACCGCTGGTAGTGCCACAATCTCATCTCTAGGTTCTTTCTTTCTCAGAGATGCAGCTCCTGCTTCAAGGTGTCCTTGCTGGATTTTTTTCATTTAAATTGGGCTTCAGTCTCCTGACATTTATTTCCAGCTTAAGGTTGATATTTGTGATAAAAAGGTAGAAGTCAAAGGGGAGCTGAGTGGCTGTGCATTACCTGTCATCTGTTTAACATTAACAGACAGGGCCCTTGTACTTCCTCATTCTCTTGCTTTGAACGTAGATTTAAGTTTTAAGCAACGTTTTGGATGCTGCTTAGTTTTTGTTTCAGCTCTCCTCCTGTCGGTATCTCCATGCCCTGGTGATTTCACACTTGAATGGCCTGACCCGCTAGACAATGAGCTTGCTGAGGGCCGGGCACGTCTTGGCCAGAGTTTAATCCGACCTTTGCCACTTCCTACTAAAACACGGCACAGACCTCAGAGAAACGTTCCGGGAATGCTGTGAGGTGGCAGGGGAATGAGTGGTGTGGATTGATGGCCTGTTAGACAAGAGTGTGTCATCATGGAAAATTCTTTTTAGAGTATGCATATCCATTTACACGGGCCCCACTGCTGCTTCTGCAAACTGCACATTCCATCAGGACAACCCACCCTTTTCCTTCTTTCCCACCAAACCTCAGTCAGGCTTCAGGTGGGTTAGAAATATTGTCTATCCGCCTCCTTTCCACTTCTGTCCCTCACTCCTGTCTCTTCTCCCTGAGTTTCTGGCCTCTGGATTGATGGCCCATCCTGGGGCCCTTCTTGGGGGGGGCTTCAGAGCCAGCTGATACAGCCATGCTCGTGGGGTTCAGAGTGGATGGTGGGCTGAGCCGAAGGGTCAGGTCGAAGCAGAGGCTGGTCACATGGGAACAGGTTTGGTCACTCTGTGTCCCTGGGCCTCCAGCGGCCTCCCAGTGGACTTTGCTAGGTGGCCTCTCACCTGCTGGGTGAGAACTGGGAGTTCCTGGGAGCTTTGTTGGGACTGATAGCATGATTTTGAGTCACCCTGAAATGTACACATCACTCTGTCCCTCTCCAGACCGTGAAATAAGCCCAGGGCAGAGGGAGGAGGGGATCCAGAGAAGGGAGGGAGGGGGGGAGCGTGCAGGGGGACACTGTAGGTTAGTGTCCCCGGTATGGGAATCAGGAGGACTAGCTGGTTTGAAAACTCTCAGAGGACAGACCCAAGAGGGCACTGAGCTGACCTCAGCAGGATACCTCAGCAGGTATCCTGACAGCAGGGTGCAGGGGGTCTGGGGACCCCTTCCAGGTGGAACACTTTCTTTATGAGAGTCTGCTGGGGGGCGTAGGGGGCCTCCTGTATGTCTGTGTGATGGCCGCCTTCTTTGAGGGGCAGAATAGTCTAGTGCAGTGGTTCTCAGAGTGTGTTCCAGGACCTACAGCATAGGCATCACCTGGGAAGGTGTTAGAAATGCACATTAGCAGGCCCCTCCCCAGACCTACTGAGTCAGAAACTCTGGGGTTGGGTCCCAGAAGTTTAACAAGACTTTCAGATGATTCCGAGGCATGCAAATAAGCTTGAGAAGCGCTGGTTCAGTGGAAGGATGGGCTTCGGAGCTAGAGCGTCAGGGTTTATAGCTTAACTATCTGTGTGACCTTAGGCAAATCACTTAACCTCTCTGACCCTCAGTTTCATCATAGAGACAATAACTAACACCAAAAACTGCCACACTGTGATTGGGTTGACTAAATAAGAATGCTTATAAGGAGTTTGGTACATTAAAAGCATCTGGAAAGTGTGACCTCAGTCTGACCACCATTCTCTCTTGTGTTTCCAGGTAGTATCTGATGCTGCAGGACAGGGTGTGGCCATCACAGGGAACCAGACCTTCAACAACTGGAACTGGCCCAATGCAGTCATTTTTGCAGCCACCGTCATCACCACCATTGGTAAGTCTGTCTGTGTCTGTCCGGGTGGCTCTGCTTCTGAGAGGCACATGTTATGGTCAGGGTCCCCCTAAAAAGTCCCTGTCTCTTGGTACCTTGAGGATGCGCACCCCATGCCGTATCCTAGGAACCTTCTAGGAGACTACCTCTGGCAGGCCAGTTGCAGTCTGTCCTTTGACCCTCTTCCTGGGGCTTTTAATTACATTGTCGGTAACTAAACCATGACTGGCCATGCCTGGGAGACCGTTTCCATGAGGCCTGACCCAGGCTCCTTGAGCAGACACCACAACAGCCTAATGGCCAGAAGAGGGGAGAGAGAGAGTGGTGGGGGCAAAAGACCACTTCGAGCCTGGCTCCATCACCCCTGCTGTGGTCTGTTCTCCCCGCTATCTGCCTCCCACTGCATTTCCCTCCTGCAAGGACACTTCTTCCTGGCTTCAGTTACATCTTCCTCTCTCCTCAGGATATGGCAACGTGGCTCCCAAGACTCCTGCCGGGCGTCTCTTCTGCATCTTCTACGGTCTTTTTGGGGTGCCACTCTGCCTGACGTGGATCAGTGCCCTGGGCAAGTTCTTCGGGGGACGTGCCAAGAGGCTGGGCCAGTTCCTCACCAAGAGAGGCGTGAGCTTGGTATGCCCCCCAACCCTAGGTGCAGGGAAGAGGTCGGGGTTGGGGGGCCCCTGGCAGGGAAGGATCCAGGAATTAGGCAGGGGTGTTAGGAAGGGCAGTGGTGGTTTGGGGGTCTTCAACGCCCCTGGGTCAGGCTGGGCGCCTCCCTCTACCCCCCTTTCCTGGGTGTTGAGCCTCCCAGGCTTGGTTCCCAGCTGGCCTCCCCTCTGGCTGCCTCCCAGCCCTTGGGACACTCTCCAAGTGTCTGCTCGCTGTTGCCTAACTTGGGCTCCCTGCCAACCCCTCAGCGGAAGGCACAGATCACGTGCACAGCCATCTTCATCGTGTGGGGCGTCCTGGTCCACCTGGTGATCCCACCCTTCGTCTTCATGGTGACCGAGGAGTGGGACTACATCGAGGGCCTCTACTACTCTTTTATCACCATCTCCACCATCGGCTTTGGCGACTTTGTGGCTGGTGAGTCCAGGCCCCTCTCCCCTTGCTCTGCACCAGCGCCCCCCACCACCTTTTCTGCTTCTCTCTAATTCCAATGCAGCTGACCTTTACTGGGGAGCGCCTCGTAGCTATTTGGTGTCCTGGGCAATTCCTTCACCCAGTGGAATCCTCAACTCACCCTGCCGGTTGCAGAGGAAACTGAGGCATAGAGTCATTGTAATTGTCCTTTCTCTTTGTTTCCCTTTCTTGGGACATGGCGTCCCCCCTTCCGCTTTCCTCGCTTGGTGATTATTCTCTGATCTGTGTCATCCCGTCCTGTCCCCCCGTCCGTCCGCCTGTCCGTCCCCCACCCCCCGTCTTCTCTCCTGTCTCCCCAGCTTGGAATCACTTAGGGCTGGAGGCTGGGGCTCGAGTCAGTGCTCTGCCTGCAGGGTGTGTGCACGGTATCCAGAGGGGCCCCGAGCCGAGCCAGGCCCCCTCGCTGTCCTAGAGCCGCCTTCCCTCTTTCATGGGAGTTGAGGGATCTGTCCTGGAGGCTTGGCTCAGAGGCCTGCAACTGCTCTTCCCCAGGCAGCTTAAAGACAAGGCAGGCCTTCTCCTGTGCTGCCCTGCCCCCTCTGCCCTGGATGCTCCCTCCCACGCCTCCCCTGCTTAATCCAGGGGGGTGATAAGAGTCTTTGGCCCCTTTGTCTGAATGCCTGGGGCCTGCACAGCATCTTGGTTCCTCATCTTCTGGACACGCCTGCTGCATTGATCTGGCCTTTGTTTGTCCCTGCCCGTTTGACCTCGGACTCTGCTCCAGAGGCCTCTGGCCTCCACCCACCGCCCCCTTGCACTACCTTACACTACCCTGCTGCACCAGTGCCCGAGGAGGCTAAGGAATGTGGGAGGAAGGGGACAGAGGCCTGCGAACACGCCCCTGATCTGGCAAATCAGGGCCTGCTTGTCCTGGGAGAGGACTGAGGTACGACCTGACCTTGCCATTGCCCAGCCCTGGAGGCCCAGAGCACCATGAGAAGCGTTTTGCATGGGGAGAGTAGAGCAGTGCATTTAGTGATACCATCCCAACTCCAGTAAGACACCAAACCCCTGTGCCTCAGTTTCCTCATTTGTAAAATATGGGAAAATGGCACCTACCGCGTGGTGGGAAATTCAGTGAGTGCTGAGGGAAGGGCCTGGCTGTGTGAGTGTGTGCACTCATCACTGTCATCATGCCCTGCTGCTGGCCAAGAGCCCCGAGCAAGAGTGACGGAGTGTCTCCTGCCTTCAGGAAACTCTAGCCTGATGAGGGAGGTGCAATCCCTGCCCTGACGGCCCCCAGCCCGAGCAGGGAGACGGGATACAGATTTACAAAGGGACATCATAATACAGATCGACATGCCTGTCAGTCATAAAAGAAACCTCCAATAACCCTAGAGTGTACAGAGCGAGGGGTGCTGTGGGGTGGGGCTAACCTGGGGAATCTCCCTAGAGCAGGCCTAGGAGGAGAGACATAGGGTGGGCAGGGCCCTCCAGGCCAAGAGGAGAGCCAGGGGGAGAAACAGGAAGTCAGGGGGGCAGACTAGACCTTCATGGAGAGTAAAAGTGGTTCTGGATACTTCCTGACAGAATCACTGCTCGCTTGTTGGCAGATCGTCCTGACCTCTCTGCTTGGTCTTGGTGGCTTGTCCTATCTGGAAGCTCCCCTTCTCAGCCGGGAAGGAGGAAGGAAGGGGCACCTCCTACCGTGGTTGCCCCCTCCCCATTCACTGATAGGGTCACGCTGGGAGGAGGCCACAACCAGGGTCCACCATGGGGGGGGTGTCGTTCAGCTCCCCCCAGCCACCAGCCTCATTCATGCCAAACCAGTGAGTCCATCCCCAGCTTTGAGCAGGCCAGTGGCACGCCTCGCTTAATTCTCCAGTTTGTACATAATATACATGCAGAAACCAGTGCACAAAGCCGCTAGGGGATCTGTTTCCTCACCTGTGTGCTGGTTATATTACTAAAACCTCCTCAGAGACCCTTCCCGGTACCTTCCTCACGGTAACCAGTCTCCTGAAAAAAATTTTTTTTTTTTTAAACCTTCAAGGGGGACTTTATTGAGTTAGCATTAGTTATTTTATCAGGCTGGGAGAGGGAGAGAATTACCTGTCTCTGGGAGAGGGGGCAGGGGCCGGGGCCGAGATTGGCAGGTGACTGGTACTGCCGTGCCCTCCCCCCCCCCTTTTTTTTCCCCCATGCATTTGTTTATTTATTTTAAACAATTTATAAGTATATCATTCATACATGAACATACATAAAATATAAGTGTTCAGTAAACATCGTGAACTTACAAAACAAACATGCATAACATCATACAGGGCTCCCACACATCACCCGCCACCACAAACACCCTGCATTGTTGTGAAACATTTGTTAACATATCATGAAAGAGCATAGTCAAAGTATTACTACTAACTATAGTCTGTGTCTTCCTCCCCTATACATTATTTATTATACTTACTTTTATCCATTTTTACCACACCCCCCACCCCCGTTATTGCTGTTTCTGTGTCCATTCGCTGGGCAACTCTCTGTCTGTTTCCTGCCCTCTCTTATCATCCTTCTCCTGTCTTCACTGGGATTCGATCCTTGGAACCTCCTATATGGGAGAGGTGTCCTAATGCCTGCGCCACCTTGGTTCCTGGTTTTTCGGTGTGTCTCATCTTGGCTCTCCCTTGTGTCACTATCCTGTTACATCATCATCTTGCTGTGTGGCTCGCAGGGCCTGGCAGCTCACCCGCGCTCAGGGCCTGGTGTCCCACGTGCCTTCTATACTTTTCTTTTTTTTTAATTTTTACTGGGAGGTCCCGGGGATCGAACCCAGGTCCCTCCATATGGAAGACGGACGCCCAACCATTTGAGCCACATCTGTCCCCCTGCTATATCTCTTAAGGTTGACCAAAGATACCCAGAGTTACAGTCTTTTCCCATACAGGATGGTCATATAATAAACAGGCTTAGTTTATCATCAGCATTCTAAAAACCAGACCTAGGGAGAAAAACTAGGTCTGGGGACACATGCATGGTTTCTAATATAGTGAATATTTAGCCTACTCTGATTAGCACAAAATCAGGACAGCGAGAATATTCGCATCCTGACTTTTTATAGTTGAAGAAACTGAGGCTCAGACAAGTTTGTGGGGTCTGGGAATAGGGACAAGAAGTCACCAAGCCCAGGTCCTTCAGAAAGGTGAGGTAGTGCAGGGTGTAGAAAAGGCCTTTCTGTCATGCTGTGCCCCCTCCCGCTTTGTATTCTGGCACTACTGCTCTTGCGTAGCACAGCTTTGGCCTTCGTGTGTTTCTGGGTCCCTGCTGACCCTTTCCTGACCCTCTGGGCTTCCTGTCCTCCTGCAGGTGTGAACCCCGATGCCAACTACCACGCCCTGTACCGCTACTTTGTGGAGCTCTGGATCTATCTGGGGCTGGCCTGGCTGTCCCTCTTTGTCAACTGGAAGGTGAGCATGTTTGTGGAAGTCCACAAGGCCATTAAGAAGCGGCGGCGGCGGCGGAAGGAGTCCTTCGAGAGCTCCCCACACTCCAAAAAGGCCCTGCAGATGGCGGGGGGCACTGCCTCCAAGGACGTCAACATCTTCAGCTTCCTGTCCAAAAAGGAGGAGACCTACAACGACCTCATCAAGCAGATTGGGAAGAAGGCCATGAAGACCAGTGGGGGTGGGGAGAGGGTTCCGGGACCCGGACCGAGGCTGGGGCCTCAAGGTGGTGGGCTGCCGGCCCTCCCTGCCTCCCTGGACCCCCTGGTGGTCTATTCTAAGAACCGGGTGCCCAGCCTGGAAGAGGTGTCCCAGACACTGAGGACCAAAGGCCACGTGTTGAGACCCCCCGGTGAGGAGGCTGGGGTGGAGGTCTCCACGGACGTCCCTCCCACCCCTGAGGTGTTCATCAACCAGCTGGACCGCATCAGCGAGGAGGGCGAGCCGTGGGACGCGCAGGACTACCACCCGCTCATCTTCCACAACGCCAACATCACCTTTGCGAACGAGGAGGCCGGCCTCTCAGACGAGGACACCTCCAAGTCTTCCCTGGAAGACAACCTGGCTGAGGAGGAGAGGCCCCAGGAGCGGGCTGAGGCCGAGGCACCCCTGAACACGGGCGAGATCCCCTCCTCGGACGAGTCCACCTTCACCAGCACCGAGTCTGAGCTCTCTGTGCCTTACGAACAGCTTCTGAATGAGTACAATAAGGCCGACGGCCCCAAAGGCACGTGAGGGGGGCCGGCTCCCCACCCCACCTTCCGTGGCTTCTTTCTCCCCTTACCCTGGGGTGTCCCGTGATGCCTGGGACCCCTGGCCCCTGGTGGGGGGATGCGGCCCTGGAACTGGGAGTGGGGGGCCAGGGGCCTTCCTTACCTTCCATCCCCCCCAGCTCGATACTACCGATCAAACATGGCAGGCCCAGGACAAGGCCCTGTTCTCCCGCTGGACGGGTGCTCCGGCAGTGGGAGGCATCTGTCCTGAGCATGGCTGGCTCGCTCAATGGTTCTGAGACATCTGGGGGGACCAGCAGGACTGGTCTCGTGAGAGTCGGTTGAGAACTTCACACGGTTCTCCTGGGCTGGGGACCACGGTCATAGAAGCTCGTGAGTATTCAGTGAGCTCCTTATGAGTGCCTAGAACTGAACTAGGCATTTCTGAGCAGGCAGGAGGGAAGCTTACGACCTGATCCCTACCTTTGTGAGCTCTAAAGTATTTGGGGAGGTGCCACTATGTGGGGGAGCTGGGGCATTTCAGTACCATTGGAGTGGTAGGGTCCAGGGCTGGGGCAACGTTTAACTGCCCCCAACACCACCTCATCTGCCCCATGGCTCATGACTGCCAACTTCAGTAGGGAAGAGGCTGCCTGGGGGAAGGGAGTGAGGCACCAGGGAGGTGCTGAAACACTCCTGATACATGGGACCTGGAGCAAGCCCAGAGTTGGGGACCCAGCGTGTGAATCCCCTTCTTGTTGGTTCACTCAGACTGAGCCCAGCCCATAGCTTGCAGAGTCACTGCGCCCCATCACCCCACACCCCATCTCAGACACCCTTTGGCCAAGCAATGGCAGATGCAAGACTTCCTCCCCTCCCTGGGAAATGGTGGGATGAAGAGAAGGTCACAAAGCATGGGCCACTGGAGGCAGGGACTCTTGGGGCTGGTAGCCAGGCTGCTGCCAGCGTGAGGCTCAACCTTGGCTAATTCTGCTGCAACCTTCTGTCTCCCTGTAAATGTGCACACCCACCCCCTGGACCCAGCCGGCCACCCCATTTCCTATGCCCAGAACAAGGACCTCACGGCCAGCCTCCCCACCAGGCCATGTTGCTCTTGGCTCACAAATGGAAGTGGCCAGATCTGTGAATCAAGCCCCTCCCGTAGCTACTTTTTTGTTTTTTTTGGGGGGGGGGGCGGTGGCGTTTGTTTTTTTTAAGAAAGTATTTGGAGGGGGGAGTGGAACAAAAGATAATGTGAAACTGCACGTGGACTCTGGTGAGGGGCTGGCAGAACTCGCTGCTACTAAGTTCTTGGGTTCTCTGACATGTGCCCCAGGGCCGGTCCACCCTGCCCTGAGGATTCTGTTTTGTTATTATTTTTAATAAACTGCTGTTTTTAATATACCTGGAATCTGTTGTTGGCTTCAGAGCCAGTGGAGAGAAAAGAAGGTTAAAGAGCAGAGTCCTGAGGAGCTGGGATGCCCAGTGTTCACCCCCCACCCCCACCCACTTGGGTCTTTCTCAGTCACCTCAGCCAAGGTCATAATGTCAAGAGCCGAGGCCCTTTGCAGATGGGGCAGGGGGCACTGGGCAGCAGAGGCGGGGGGATCCATCGCAGGCGACTGGATGCTGGGCAGGGGGGCCCTCATCTCCCTCAGCCCAAACTTCCCCTCTCCTCTCATTCCCCCCCTACTCTATACATCTGCTCCTCTGCTGTGGGGACAAATGGGCCAGGCCCCCCAAGCCCTCTGTGAAGAGAGTGATGGGCTTGTGTCCACATTCCCATTCAGTCTCCAAACGACGGTGTGTGTGTCAGGCTGGGGGACGGCGAAGGTGGGAAGGAGCGGCCTCGTCTTTTTCTGTGAACCGTGTTAAGCTTGTCTGTAAAGCTCCTCAGCCCACCTGGCTAGGTGGTGCTGGCGATCCTGGAATCACTATGTACATTCTAGCACTGATGTCAAGTGTAATTTATTTGAACATTTTTTTTTACAATAAAACAGGTGGACAGGCCAGCTTGGTGTGTGCTGGGGGTGGGGGGAGAAAGGGGTTGGTTTGTGGTCTCTGAGGGAAGGGGGAGGAACCATGGGTTGGGGGCCCCCAGGGAGGAAGGACAGTCTGAAGGCCAAGAGGAGAATTTGGTGGAGCTGGAAGGGAGAAAAGAAAACAAGGAGGGATGAAGAAATGATGAAGTGGTCAGGAACAGGCCTGAATGAAATGAGTCGGGAGCACTGCAGAAAGGGTTCAAAAGTCAAGGAGTCAAAAGGGGCAAGGGGAGAGAGGTAGGGGGCGGTAATGGCAAATTCACAGCACTTACCTGTTTGCCAGGCACTGCTCTAAATGCTTTACCCTTAAATACATGGATGAACTCACATGATCTTACAATAACCCTATGAGCTGGGTATTATATGCCCACTTTGTAGAAGGGGGGAAACTGAGGCACAGAGAGGTTGACACTTGCAAGATCTCACTGTTAATAAGTGGTGAGCCTGGATTCAAACCTAGGCAGCCCAGCTCCCGAATCTTCCCTTAACCACTGTGGAGGTAAGAGAGCCTGTGGTTTTGACCTCTGTCTGCAGACAGGAGTTAGGGAAGATGACCCGAGAATAAAGAACTCTGGAGAAGACCAGGCTTTCTGAGCCTGACACACACAGCCTGGGATGGATGGGCTAAGGATTGGAATGAAGGTGGAGGAAGCCCCATCTGTTGAAAGGGAGGGTTTGTCAGGCTTCATTGCATCAACTGTTTCGAGACTGGCCCCTACCCAATACCACATAGGACAGTAGTTACAATTTTGGTGTTTGAGAAGAAGTTCTGTGATTTCCGGAGTACTTCTGAATGAACCTCATTTTTCTCGAGGGCACCAATATGTTTTGTTTTTTTTTCAAAGATTTATTTATTTGTGCCCCCCCCCCTTGCTGCTTGTGCTCGCTGTGTCTATTTGCTTTGTGTTTTTCTGTGTCTGCTTGTCTCTCTCTTGTTGCATCATCTTGCTGCGCCAGCTCACCGCACCGTGTGGGCCGGCTTGCCTTCATCAGGAGGCCCTGGGAATTGAACCGTGGGCCTCCCATATGGTAAACAGGAGCCCAACCAATTGAGCCACAGCCACTTCCACCAAAATGTTTTGAAAAAATAGAGTTGTATGTGTTTAAAACACCAGCCAGTTCTATAACTTTACTTGACACCACCCCTCCCTAGCGGCCAACACATCCCCCCACCCCCACCCCCCTCACCCATGGGCATTGTGGGTCTCTGGTTTTGCTCTAAAGCCTCTTCAGTTGCAAAGTAACAATTCCATAACAACACCGTAAGCCCTATTTTTTCCTTAACACTTGACAATTTCACAAAGCCCTTTCCCAAACTCCGATCCCCGTGGCACAGGTTATAGGCTCCATTTGCAGTTGAAGAAATGAAGCATTGGGGAGTGACTTTCTCAGTCCACTCAGTACATTGGGGCGCAACGTCCCAGAATCATACTCTTCAAATCTTGTTTTAAAGAACAAACAAAATTGTACACTCCAAATGGAGTGGAGGTGTGGTCTCCTGGGTGGGCCACTGACTAAGGAATTTTCTGAATGAAAGGTGGAAGTGCGAGGGTGGGGCAGCAGCCCTAGCACAGGCTGAGACCCAGGACACCCAAAATTCTTTAGGGGGGAGCAGATGTAGCTCAGTGGTTGAGTGCCTGCTTCCCATGTACCAGGTGTCCTGGGTTCCATCCCCGGTACCTCCTGAAAAAAAATTTTTTTCTTAAAATAAAAATTCTTTAGGGATCTTGAGCACTGCAGTGGTACCCTGTGAGGGGTGTGGTGAGACCCCAGTGTTGGGGATTCGGAGGGTAGACGGAAGGTAGAAGAGGTGGAAGAAGCAGGTAGCTGAAGGTGGTTGCAGAAGTCATAAGTGATAAGCCAGGCAGGGAAATGCTCCTGTTGGAGCCACTGATTTATGACCCAGGGCAGTGACATCTGGATCTGGTGTCTGCAGACTCACGAGGGTGGATTGCTCAATCTCTGGAGGTCCCCAGAGGTTCTAAGGTGGACACCCCTGTTCCAGTAGATGTACCCAGCCCCTGCCCATTCCCAGCAACCTCCCCAGTGTCTCATCCTCCTGGGAGCTACCCTGACAAATGCCATCTGCTCTCCACCATCCCCACCTGGACTCTCCATTTATTCAACAGAGATTTACTAAGCACCTATTATGTACCAGGCTCTGTTGAAGTACAGCAAGGTGTAAAATGGACAAAGACCCCTGCATTCATGGAGCTGACAGTCTGCTCCCCTTTGCTATTGTTTCTGGGCCTGTTTCACCATCTGGGCCTGCCCATTCACCCCCACAAGACTGTCTTTTAATCTTGCCTACTTTAATCGCTATGCGTTTCAATCTTCACAACAGGTATTATTAACCCCCATTTTACAAATGAGGAAATTGAAGCAAATTTAGGACTTTCCCCAAGTTCAAACAGCTGTTCAGTGACAGCAAAACAGCTTCCCTGACGTCCACTCCCAGGTCCTCATTCATTCTACCCTCCCAGCTGGGCGTCTGGCTCCTTATGCAATCCTGGAGGAGTATTTAGCTCCCTGCCAGGATTGATAAAAAGAAACCAGGACGATTGGGTTTCACCCTCTTCCAGGAAAGGGCCGGTCGAGGTTGTGAACAACCATCCACGATTGCATCTGAAGCTTTCTTGAGCCGGGGACAGAGTAATGGGGGAGGAGAAAGCAGGCAGGGTCTCAGGATGTGATTGCCTCTCTGTGGGGCCCCTGAGGTTTGGGCTCCACCCTGATGATCAGCTCTCTGACCTAAAATAACTGGCCTCTAATTTCCAAATTCACACAAAATTAGTCCAGGAGCTGGATGCCAGTCTGTGAATTGCCAGGATGTGTTTGTGTTACAGAGGGAGCAGCCTCCCTAAAATCTCTGCCTCTTCTGTCCATCAATCACCACTGTGAACTTGGACCAGACCAGTCGGTCCCTCACCTGGATCTTGAAAACAGCCCAGGGCCTGGTACCTGGTAGGGACTCAGATATTTGTTGAATGACTGAATGAGCCCTCTTAGCTGGCTTCCCTGTTTCTGATGCAGACCCCCTTCCAAACCAGCCATTCGTGCAACCAGACAGATTTAGCCTAAACTCCAACTGGACCCCTTTTCTCTCCTGCTTTAACTCTTCAGGGGCTCCCCACTACTCTCCTGGCCTCCACCTCTCTCTCCGGCTTCATCTGTCACACTCTGTCCCCGGCTGGAGGCCAAATCAGGCAGCAAGGCTTACTCCACGGGGACGAGTCCTGGCAAAGAGGGTGGATGATCTTGACGGACCTTGTCACAGTCTGTGGCGGCTGGTGAGTCATCTCACCCTGTACCAAGTCACCTGACTCTGTTATGGGCAGGACAGGGACTCAGCACTCGACCGAAGCACCTGTCTACATCAGCTTTCGCATTTTCCCAGACCTCCCTTTCCTCATTTCTCACCATTCCCAAGGCAATAGCTTCTCTCCCGACCTCCCATCCAGCAGCCTCCCGGTTGCCATGCTCCCCACAGGAATACCTCTGCTCCCGGTAGCCCCACCCACCAGCCCCTGTTAACAAAACGCTTTTACATCTGTCCCTGTGTGGGATTACTCAACAGCCCTGAGAGGCTGGGGCAATATTCTATAGCCCAACTGAAGGGGCTTTTTCAAGTGAGGAAATGGAGTGTGTTGGTTTGGTTTCCCAGGAAAGCAAGGCCTAAGGCAAGAACTGGGAGATAGAGGAAATAGCGGAAAGGGAAGGATAGAGAAAAATAGGGAAGGAGGAGAGGCCAGTAATATGTGCTTTATTAAGCTAGTTCCACTGTGAACAAGTGGGGCTGAGGATCCTTTGATGTACCTGTAGAATATGCTTCAGAAATGTCCCTCTGAAGGACAGGGGACTTCTGCATTTATCCACCAATTCCCACCCCAATTGGCTAAGGATGGTCCCAGGTGGAAGTGGGAGGGTGGGGCAGCAGCTATAACACAGGCTGAGACCTAGGACACCCAAAATTCTTCAGTGGGGAGCAGATGTAGCTCAGTGGTTGAGCACCTGCTTCCCATGTACCAGGTCCTGGGTTCAATCCCCGGTACCTCCTGAAAAAAAAATAAAAATAAAAATTCTTTAAAAAAATAAAATTAAAATTTTATTTTATTTTATTAAAATGTCCCATGTGTGCTGGCTGGTAGACTGAGTTTTCCAAATATGGCCACAGCAATATCTCCCAACCCACATTCTTGTTGCAATGTGACCTTGCCACTTCCCCAGCAAAAGGTTAAGAGTCTATTTTCCCTGAATCTGCACTGGCCCTGGGACTGTTTTTGATCAATGGGATATATGGTGGAAGTGACCTTTTAGGATTTTTTAGCCCGGGTCTGGTGGCTTCGGCATCCTTGGGGAAGCCAGCAACCATGTAAGAAATCCAAGTACCTTGAGAGCCGAACTAGCTACCTGGAGAGGCCACTTGGAAAGAGAATCTGCCCGGCTGAGGCGCCATCTTGGACATTCCAGCCCCAGCTGACACCATATGGAGCACAGACCACCCATCCCCCAAATTGCAGAATCATGAGCAAATAAATGATTGCTGTTGTTTTGGCATGGTTTGTTATACAGAAATGAATAACTGAAACTCTGGCTGGGCTTGCCCCAGAAGGCTCCGAGGTGGACAGCAAAGAGGTGCCAAGGCACTCTGGACCAGGACGGGGGCAGCATGCCTGGAACTGTCCGCTGCAGCTGTGCTGAAATCAGAGGTGGGCCGAGGGACTGGGACATAGGGCACCAACAGTATCTACTACCCTGAGACCAAAACTCTGTCCCCTGGACACAATAAGGGGCAGAGCTGAGACCAAATGCCACCTAGGTCTTCCAACTCCTCACCCAGGACTCTACTCCAAGCTAGATCAGAGTTTCTTACCTTCAAGAAATGAAAGTCCCTCTTACTTCTGGGTCTCCAATCCTCTCTGCTTTGTTTAAACAGTATTGGGAGGCCAGGGGTCTGCTACCATCTGTTGAGCCGTGTGACCTTAATGGTTACATCTTTCATTTATGGGGGCTTACTATGTACAGGTCAGGATATTTTATGCTCATGGTTTATTTATTATCCTGATTTGGAAGCTGAGGTTCAGAGTGGTTATGTAACTTGCTTGAGGTCACACAGCTAGTGGTGGAGCCTGGGTTCTCACCTGGCCCTGAGACTTTGCTCTTCACCACCATATGAGCCTGCCAGAGTGAGGCTGTCCTGCTCACAGGTCAGGGCACCCAGAGAGGGTGCAGACAGAGCTTGCCCTCCTCATTGCGAGACAAGTGTGGTGGACCAACAGTGGGTGCCAGCCCCTCGATGACTCCCAAACATCACCAGGGGATTCCTGGGCTCTGCCTCTGAAGATTCTGATTCAGAAGGTAAAACCTAGAAACACCCAGGCTCTGAAAATACCTGCTGGAGACCTGAGAGATCAGGTCGGCTCTGTTGTTTTGGTATTCCCTGCCAATCCGTCCCTGCCTGTGTTTTCATTCTGCATTGAAATCTGTGTTTACCTCCAGTTACGTAAGAACGTCCTCCCCATTCTTTGATTCCTTCACCTGCGGCTCTGGCCAGCTGAGCTGCTCTGTTTGGGGTGTTGCCATCACACTCCATTCAATTCAAGTGACCTGAATCCAATGAGTCTCTCGGGACACCTGATGTTGGTGACTGAGGAAGGTAAAATGGAAAACAGATAGTTATCTAACAGGTGGGCATGCCTTCACCTCTCTCTGGGCTTCCAGCTGCTGATTCCCAACCTCAACGTTTCACTTCAAAGGAAAGGTTCTGACTTAGTTCAGACCAGCTCGTGAGAGATGGTCAAAAATTTTCAGGAATTTTGCAAGCTGCTCGTTAAATCTAATCACTGCTAAAAATTAAATTATATAAACATACAATTAAATTATTTTAAAACAAATCCATTAAAATTATATTTGGGTAATACATACTAAAAACTCATCACTTCCTAATTATTTGGCTGCCTGCTCTTGATGTTGTTTACATCTCTCATAGGTATATGATGGAAATACTATCTAATGAGTTGCTACTGCATATCTTTCCAACCCTACATTCAGTGGCTTCACGTTAGTGCCTAAAAATCAGCCGTAGAGAGAGTATTTACACCATGGAAATGAGCAAACACCCCAGATAGGCATCTGTTAGACATGTGCCAGCCCCTCACTGCCCTGACCTGCTTCTGGACTGGCTGTGCAGGCTGAGTGGGTGGTAGGCAATGAGGTTTTGCCCACCCTGGAAAGGAAGATGGCAGTCTCTGGTTTATAAAGCTGTCACTTGCATTCTCTTGGACTCCACAGACCATCGCTGATCAGAGGGGAGCACTCACAGCCCATGAGAGCCCACCGTGAAGGTAGCGTGTGAGCGGGTTACACAGGAACCTGCCCCACGAATGTATGCAAGAATAGGGAGATCTCCAGTCATGGTCCAAAATGGAGACACAAAGAGACACAGAGGCCTGGCGTTGAAGCCATTTCTGCCTTCTGCTGGAGTTCTGAAACTGCCCAACACCCAGTCCAGAAGCAGCCTTGACTTCTGCCCAACTGCAGCTTCAGCTAAGTCCCCACCTCCTGATGTCTCTGAAGTTAAAGGGGAGACCCTCTTGGCAAAGGCTAGGTCCTGGGAACCGAGCTAGGAATATTGGGCGGGTTGCAATCCAGATTAAGGCTCTGCAGGGATCATACTGCTGAGTCTAAACACCCAGCTGGCACACGGGGTCCTGTGCCTGATGCAAGCCGACACAGGAGGGAGCCTAAGGCCTTCCAGAAGCTCCCCTCCCAGTGCACAGGAAGGGAGGGCTCCACGCAGGACGTCCACGGCGCCAGGCAGAAGTGGGTGCTGCCAAGGCCCAGCCCCTAAGCCCCACCCCAGGATCCCCCCAGCAGCTTCCTCAGGAACCAGCCACAGCACGGGCCCCCCCACCTTTTGATTAGGGAAGGCATCTGTGGGCATTGGTGATGCTCCGAGCTCGTGAGCTAAGAGAGGTGCTGTCCCTCTAATAACGACAGCATTTTATTGACCACTTACTTGGTTCTGTGCTGGGCACTTTATAAGGGGACCCAGGAAGGAGGGTATTCTTTCTCTGTTCTCTTCCACTCTCCCACTTTGTTGTGTCGGTGGCAGGAGATGGAGAACTCTTGGGGGGTTGGAATGGGGGGAAGATCCTTCATGAACCACATGAACCGCAACATCTTAGTCTGGGTTCTCCAAGAAGCAGATGCCATGGTTGGAAAGGATTTTACTACAGGGAAAAATCCTACCTATGAGAGAGATGAAGGGGGAGGGAGCCAGGAGAGGCTGGGAGTGCCACCTCCTGACCATGAGGCAAGTCTGCTCCCAAGTGACAGTGAGAAGCAGGGAGGGTGAGTGCAAGCACCATAGACTGCAAGGAAGGCCGCAAGCCAAGGTGGCCGTCAGGAAGTCCTGAGTCTCCCCTTGCCTTCGGATCCCCGCTGTGCTGGCTGGGAGCAGCCAGGGGCCTCAACAATGGGTTTCAGAGGCAGCCACTGGGGCCTCTGGTCATTATGCTCCCTGTAGCTGGAGGTATGTACATACATTTTCATGGCCACTGCACACAGTTACGGGGGAGCAGAAAGCATGCTCACGCAGCAGTCAGACATCACAGAGAGGAGAAAGGAGTAGACAGAGAAAGGCAGAGGGGTGTGTGTGTGTGTGTGTGTGTGTGTGTGTGTGTGTGTGTGCTATGTGAAGTCAGAGAGAGACCGAGGGAGATCGGGAGAAGAGACTGAGGGAAGCAGAAAGAGTCAGAGGGACACACAGAGAAGAGTGACCACCACAGAGAAGACCCCTTTGTAGCCCCAAACTCCAGGCCTCTCTCCAAGCTGTCGCCACCCCTGGATTTCCTTGAGTTTCCTCCTATATCCTGACCACAAGCTCTTCTTTCCTTGAGCTGGCTCAAGTGGGTCTCTGATCCTCACCATGGAAAGATGCCTCACTAAAGGCCCCCATTTTCCACTCCAAAACTCCTGACCTGTCTTCCCAGGAGAAACATCCCAAGACTTTAACGAGAAGTCATTTCTCCGCGCCTCTCCTCCGCAGGTGGCCTGGTTCTACACTAACCTTCCGGGAAGATTGTCTTGTAGTCCCCACCCCTTCCAGGGCTTCCTCTTGACTCATACCTGGCAGGTAACTCCACATCTGTAGGCTGCAGGCTTGTCCTCGTGCTGTTTCATGGATTCCTGTCCTGTCTTCCCAATCTGACTTTAAGCTCCAAGAGAGTAGGGAGAGATTCTCCCTTAACTGGCGGTGTCCCCTACCCTGTGTCTTTCTGCCCCTGGTACTGAGCAAACCCTTCTTTTGGATCCAGCTGGATCTCTTCAGTACCCTAAATCCTACCTCCCACCTCAGAACTGAGTGTTACAGCTGGAGGGAATTGATTCAAGGAGCATCCATTGAGTACCTGTTGCAAACCAAGCACCATTTTAACCACTGAATATTAGCAATAATCGAATGATTAGAGTGTAATTTGATGGTTCTTAACCCTGGCTGTATATTCGAATCA
>JAQZBX010031552.1:0-19504 GCA_029593785.1 Cabassous unicinctus | reverse complement strand
ATTAGCACCATCTAATGAAAACATTTTTCAAATAATTTTATTACCCCTTCTTATATCTTTAGTTTATATTTCTTTTATCCTGTTTCATTTTAAAAATAATACAGCTATTTGCACACTGATGTTCATAGCAGTGTTATTTACAATTGCCAAAAGATGGAAGCAACCCAAATGTCTATCAACCAATGAATGTATAAACAAAATGTGGTGTATACACACAGTGGAATATCATTCATCTATTAAAAGGAATGAGGTTCTGATATATAAAACAACATGAATGAACTTTGAACCTTGAAGACATCACGTTCAGTGAAATAAACAAGATACAAAAGGACAAATATTGTATGATTTCACTGATATAAAATAATTAGAATAAGTAAACTCATTGAGTCAGAATCTAGAACACAGGTTACTAGGAGACAAGGTTAGGGTAGGGAATACAGATCTAAGTCTAAAAATGTACAGAGTTTCTATTTGAGATGACAGAAAAGTATTGGTAATGGATAGTGGTGCTGGTAGCACAACACTGTGAATGTAGTTAAAGGCACTGAATTATATATTGAATGTAGTTAAAGGGGGAAATTTTAGGTTGTACATATGTTACTAGAATTGCTAGAATAAAAATTTCTTAAAAATCCATGGAACTGCATAACACAAACAGTGAAACCTAAGTTAAACCATAGACTATGTTCTTTCATCAATTATAACAAATGTACCAGACCAACACAAGGTGTTAATAATAGGGTGGCACAGTAGGACTTTGTTTTATGTGACCAGTACATTCCAAGTCCCTTCAGGTAAGCTGAAAATCATACTTAATAGCAAATCCCATTACTTAATAAGTAATTCTTATAGGAACAGACCTATCATACATTTTTTTTATAAATAAGGAAAATAAACACTCTAATAACAATAAACAAAAGTAATCATAGAAATAATTTAAAAATTTTTTAATTCTCTCTGCCTTTAATGTTTTTTGACTGCCAATCATGTATACCTGAATTTTTGTGCCTTGAGTTCACATAAAACAAGATTCCACTATATATGGGAACCCTGTATTTTATGTATGATTGTTCTATAAATCCACAATTTCTCTAAGAAAATAATAATAATAAGACATTCTTTCCAAAGTGAACAGCACTACCCTTTATTATTATTGTAAAGATTTTTCTGATCGTAAAGAAATGTGAGAATAAGCAGTCAGCTATTTTGAAAAATTAACAAAATATGTAAGAATTAATTATAATGGTAAATAACTTAGGTCCTGTAATAGAAAGAGGAGGAAAATGGGATGAGTAAAAGCCATTCTTTCAAACGCTTGGCAAAGCAATCTGTTAAATGGCAAGATTTTGAATAGAATGAACAAAAGTACATATCACTGTTCTAGACTCATTTGCACAATTGAATTTTGGCACTTTAATCCCATTTGTTCAGCCTTACATGATTTAGATACATATATACGGGTATTTTTAACCTATTAATATTAGGCTATAAAAATGCGAGAGCTGTCTACTTCCATTCTTTCTCTTTAAATTTGTGGGTTTTAACAGGTTGCTTTGTAAAGCATTTGAAAGAATGCTTTAACTCCCCCCACTTTCCTGTCATACACGCACATATGAACATGTATATAGTTGTATACACTTATATGTATATGTACATTATATACATACAAACATATATAATTTGGGGGAAAATTTTGTGCATACTGGTAAAAGGAAAATCTTCTCTGAGTACTTCCCTCAATCTTCTCAACCTCATTATCATCATTTTTATAATATTATATTTATACTCTAGCTTATCTTCATCTTAATTACACAAAATTTCAAATACATACAGTAGTAAAGACAATAAGATGATCTCCCAAGATCCTATCATTAAAAGTTCATTTTAATATAAGTGTGGTGTGTTAGTTTGCCAGATCAGCTATGACAAATACAACACAATAGGATGACTTAAACAACAAGAATTTATTGGCTCACAGTTTATAGGCCAAAAGTCTCAAATCAAAGCATCGGCAAGATTATGCTTTTCTCAAAATCTGTAGCATTCTGGTGATGGCTTGCCACAATCCTTGGGGTTCCCTGACTTGCGTCTCTGGCAATGTCATATGGCAATGTCCTTGATCTCCTCCTGTGGATTTCTCTGACTGTGTCCTAATTTCCTCTCTTATAGATTCTCCAGTTATACAGATTAAGATCTAACCTGATTCATTTTGCCCACACTTTATTATTAACTAATAATATCCTCAAAAGGTCCCATTTATACCCACAAGAAGGTACATTAAAATAAAATTATGGTTTTTGTTGGGGTACATGGTTCAATCCATCATACATAGGTAGTCCTAGTCTCAATATTTTTGTTTGCTAGAAATATGCTACGATCCCACATATTTCATTGTTCACAAAGCCTTCATCTCCTTTCTGGATCGCCCATCAACCCTTATCTCTGTCTTTCTTTTCTACCTTTTGTTCTTCCTTGTCTAACATATGTGAGTTCCTATAGAGATAATGGCAAAGAAAAATGATAGGTATACAAATAGAGAAGACAAAGTAAGGTGCTAGAACATGCCTTGGGCATGACTTCTTCATTTATCGCTTTCAGGATGCCAGCACTTACATATTATCCAGGCATACAAATGACTGTCATTCTGGCTTCCATCTCCTCTGACATTTCCTGTGCCATCTGCCAAAGACTTTTATTAAAAATAATAAGTGGAAGGATGCTTTTAGAAAAATTATTATTTATAATTTATAAATGCTGGTGTGAACTAATATAAGTTGCCTTTCTACTAAAGTCTAGCTAAGGAAATGGGACACTGAGAGGCTAGGACATTATACTGCAGGTGGGAATGAGGAGTAATGAAGGCTGGGTGGTCTTGGTAGCTGGGAACACTGAAGAGGATAGTAAGAGGCTAGCATCTGTGTAACATCATGAGTTCTTGTGACAATGTGCATGCCAAAATTCATGAGCCCAGATCCGCTTTACTATATATTTTTTATTTACTTTAGGACTGGCCTTGAGCACAGGAAAGAACACCCTGATTTCAGAACCTAGAAACTCAGTGCAATTAGTGCCACAGATTAACCGCAAATGATTTTCTGAACATCTGTGGTAGAGTCTGGATTCCAAATCACCGTAAGATTGTAATTGTGGGTGAGTGGTTCTACAAGTTGACTTCGAAAAGAAACACGTTAGCATAATTAGTTGGTTAGGAGCTGCCTATATTAAATATACTTCTATTGTTGCTAATTTTTTAGGTATTATTGTTGTACTGTGGTTATGGTTTTATTAATATTCTTTGTTTTAAAAAATATGCTAAAATATTTTCAGGTAAAATGATATGCCTGGAATTTGCTTCAAAATAATGTAGAGGAGTGTGGAAGAAAGAAGAACAGGATTGCCCATGAGTTGATCATTGTTCAAGCTAGGTGATAGGAACATACGAGCTAATTTTGTTAAAATTTTACATAATAAATATATAAAGTAAATATTATATTATAAAAATATATATACACATATACATTTTCTCCCTTCCAGTCGGGCAAGATTAGTATGCTATATAGTATTTTCAATAGAAATCTTTTTCTTTTTCCACCTGAAACAAGAAATTGTGGAAAGTCTAGAGTTACTTGGTCAATGGAAGTTAATGAGTTGAATTCTGTTCTAAGAGAAATTAGTAGCAAACTCATGAATATAAAATGCTGAGACAGAAGGTTCACAGCTGTGAAAGGGAAGATTTTCTGGCCAGACCACCAAAGGGAAAAAAACACACTTGTCTTCATGATAGATAAGAGACTAAACAACCAATTTGACTATTCTGAGAATTGCCAATCTGCCTGAAGGACAGCCCATGCCAGGGAGGTGTGTTTAGGAAACAGCAGGAAGTGGTGTATACCAGAAAGGTAGCACTGGTATTTGGTTGATGGAAAAGGAGAAAGAATGAAAATATTAACCAGAAGGGATTTTTGACTTTCAGTCTCTGTACAGAATATACAATATCTATTGCAAACTAATTTACCAACCTCTAAAGATTCAGAGGTCCCTACCAGCATTTTTCATGCATATCAGTTTCCTTGCACCATTTATTTTATAATACATAGCAAGCGGTATATGACAAGTTATTTGTTATTTTTTTCCTTTTAAATCAAGTATTCATATTTTAAAATTATACATCTTAGAAGTAGCAAACTGTTGAAAGAACACTGTCTTTCACAGTAGAGCTACTTATACTTGTATTAAGGATAAATTTGCTTTAAGGATAAAATTTGTGACTGATATCAGTTTGAACACTCCTTTCTTCTCATCCTTTTTATTTTCTTTTTCTTTTTTTTTTTTGTAGATATAGCAGCAACCTTCAAAGGTGACTGCCAGGTTGCTAAAGCTTGATATGCTGTTTTAATTGGGGTTAAAGGCAAAGGATATGACCCATCACAAGAACAAAGTAGCAAAAGGACTGGCCTGAACAAAAATCTTTCTCTCCTGCAAGTTAATGATGTATTTATATTAACTGGCTTTTTAATAGCTTGCAATATTCCTGTTATCAATCTTTCACATCGTAGTTAGAATCAAATAATCTCTCAGCTCCCATCTCGATTAGCTGTAGCATAAAAAAAATGTCTTGAGAGTGTACTTTTAGGAGCACTTAGGACTATTGAGGTTTCTTCAGTAAATGTCCATTGACCAATATTTCCTCCAGAAAACCAGGGTGTTTGCCCATGTATGTATGTATGTGTGTGTTTCTTTTCTGCTGCTCAGCACCTTTGAATATTAAAATGAAGAGTCTATCTTCACTGATAAAAGCTGAATTCTTTGTATATTTCATTTTCTACATCAACACTCTCCTTCACTACTTGCATGGGAGTGTGAAACAAAATGATAAAAGGTAAACTTACTGACCATCTAGAAAGGCAAATTACTTTAATGGACTAGCATACATACAGAAATGTGGAGCCTGAGAACCAATTTTCCTCCTGGTTCTGCTACTTAATATGAATCTTCACACAGATTTCACAACTTCTCTGTCCATCATTAGCACACCCTCAATATAAGTCTAACAGAAGAAAGAAACTCACCTATGCTGAACTACGGACCCAGATACTACAAATTGAGGACACAGAAGATTAAACTAAAGAAGTCTTTTGCTCTCCGTATTTAAAAATTTTGTTCCTCATAACGAAAGTCAACTAACTAATTTTTTCCCCTTGGCAAACACTAAATTGAACAGTTTTCATGTGCCAAGTACTAAGCCAGACACTAAATCTATAATCAATAGGCCACAACTTTAAATTATCTGTAATTAATATATCATGCAGATGTGACTTTGCTTACTACTTTACTGTGAATTGCTGTTAATTGCAAATATTAACTTCAAGCCTTGGCTTCTCTAGTAAGTACAGTTTTATTATTTTATCATCTGCTGATGAATATTTGAAAGTTATTTATGCTTTCTTAATTTTTTTCCAACACTAGGGTATTCCTTAGTCCCAGAACCTGATAGTACACTTCAAATACTGGAAGCTCTCTGAAGAGTTTAATAGGAGATATACTAAAACTTGCTCTATGATTTTCATGGCATGAAAATCATGTATTTTGCCTTTAATATCAATTAAATAAACAAATAACATCGGGTATTTATATAAAATGCATCTTCAACAATGACATTAATTTTATCCTACCAGTGGTTTGATTGCTTCTGAGAGAATCCACCATCATGGCAGGAGCTGAGATGGTAAATGGGCAGTCCATGACCACACATTCTCTTGAGCATCAGAGCTGAGACACTGTCCTCACCAGCTCTGAGTAAATGAGCTAAGCAGACCTAAACAGATAATGCTATAGATATATCAGTACATGGAAAATGTGTCCTTTAGGAGTTGAGCTCAAGTAATAAAGAGACAAAAAATATTGGGAAGACTAAATTTTTATATTCTATACATGTACAGAAGTCAAATATTATTGAACAGGTAGGATCATTGAAGGTAAAATAAAACTCCCTAGACTTTTAAAAAGAAAATATGATTTTATTACACTACAATGCATTATTTCCTAAAGAGAAAATATAAATGAATTGCATTATTCAAATACATATAGTCTATAAAGAACATATCTAAGGGCTAAACCATAAGGCCTTGTAGACCTGGCCCTCATCTTTCTCCTCTCAGTATCTCTAATATCACAAGCCCAGTAAGGAATGATTCTGACAAATATGGCTAACATCTCCAGACCTGCATGTATACGTACATAAGAATATGTTTAAATATATACATTCAACCATGTAAAATATTTAGTCTTTTTATTTCAGAGATGATGCTGGATTATTTTTAAAAACCTCCTCATTGTGTAGCGTGTAGCAGCAGAATTTGGCACTGGTGTTAAGAATCTGTAGAATGAATGAACAAATGAATGCATATTGATAAAGACCTATATACAATTATAGTGATTTTCATAATGTATAAAATATTAGGGCTATCCCTCTTTAAATGCCTTTAAGTAAAAATGAAAATGTAAATCAAAATAATTTAATTTTTAAAAATTTCCTTATTTACATTGATATGAGCATTCACCCACATTTACACACTAGATTTTTTTTTTTTAAGTTTATTCTGTACTGGAATGTACTCTCCAAATGAGTGAATGTTGGGAAAGGGCAGTCCTTTGTTTACTGGTATACTAATTCTGGCACAGAGTAGGAGCTCATTTGTTGAATGAATAAATGAAGAACACTTAAAAGTAAAATGTGAGAAAAACCTTGACTCTGAACTAAACTGAATGTGGAAGTGACATATTCTCCTAGAAAACCTATTTCAAATATCTGCATTTTTATTGAACCTATCCCCTTTCACTATCAGAGGTGTCAAATTTTATTTCTGTGTCTTTCCAATCGCTGCTGAACTAGGACACCACTGGTGGCTTACTTGACTGAGAAATAACCTATGGAAGAGGAACGGTCAGGTAAATTCTTTTCTTTGCCAGAAACAAGTGTCTCTTTTAGGCCAAGGGTCAGACGTTGTCCTCGAGCACTTCACTCTTCCAAGGGACCTGCTGTACCTCTGCATCATGTTATGAATGATGTGAAATTTATTTCCTTTGCTTGCTAATAGTTATTTTATTTTATTTTAATTTACCATATTGATAAAAAGATGCTCGTCTCATTTTTCAAAGTGAGCTAGTCATTTAGTTCTTGGAACTCCACTGTGCTGTCATTTTTTTCTTAGAAGAACCAAAACATATTTTTGATCTAAGTTTCCAAAATGAAACATCTGATGAAATGCTCATTACTGTTTAGTGGAGAATGACACCAAGGAAAATTGTTATTTATGGGTTCTGTAGTCACTAAGGAGTTTCTATACTTTGTGAACATTTATTTGGAGGTAACAGAATAAACTAGAAATAACAAAGATACTTAAAGAAACAAAATGAAAAAACTCTTTTATAGCTAAATAAAATTATAGAAAGTGTTTGCAGTCATGATGTTAAATACAATATTGTCAGTACACAGGATTCAGGAAGAGAAGCTTATCCCTGATCCTATTGAAAATTTAAACATTTATTTAGAAAAGGTAGAACAGGCAGAATTAAATAATAATAAACAGATATTAAATGAAAGGAGAATTGACCACTTGCAGGAGGGGTTGGCAATCTAATATTTCTGCAATTTTCCAGAAGAAGGTTAAAAAGAATTAAAAGTCTAGGCATTTTGCCCAATAACTGGCATCAAGAGAATTTTCTTGACTTTCTTTGTAGAAGATCAGTCTTACTAAAAGTATAGGGCTTGCTCAGCAGTTCAGTCATTGTTGATTTAATTTCTACTGCTTTCATCTCAGGGGGTGGGGAGAGGAAGAGGGAAATAGTGTAGTCCAACATGATTTACTGCAATAAGAAATGTTGAATAGAAGGATGACCTTAATTAACTGAAATGTTTACCTATAAAAACAAGATTCTTTCATTTCCTACATTGATGTTGGGAGTTCTGTAATGCCCTCTCTTTCTGAGTTTGTTCTCATGATCTTGGAGAAGCCAACGACACAGATAAATCATAGCTCTTTTACAAGAGTAATAGTTCACCTTGGTTACACACAAAGACTCCAAATGCAAGAGAACATATTGATACTCTTTCTGAAATTGCATAGAGCTTCATCTTGATAGCCATGGGACTTTTTGCCCCATGGGGGCTTAATAACAAGACCATCATATATTGATAGAAATAAAACTATGGACAGAGAATGAATAAACAATAAGCAAGCATTGTGAAATAAAGAAGAGGAAACAGGAGACATGATTCTTGCCTAAACAAATATATAGTCTCCTGGTCTTTATCCTTATATGACCAGAGAATAGGATGTTTGGCCAATTCATTCATTCATTCAAAGAATATTTATTCAGCCACTACTATATTGCATGCACACTTCCAGATACTGGACATACCACAAAGAATAAGGTAAAGTCCCTCTGCCTCAGAAAAGATGGTTCATGATCAAAAACACCTGCTTCTGGGTTCTAATGGCAAGGAAAACTTTCTCCACCTAATACTTCTCTTTTTCTATCTTGAAAGGTTTTCCTCCTCCAGCCACTCAGGGATCATACTAATGCACCTAAAACAGAGTAGAGTGATGATGGGGAGAAAGGAGAAAACCTCTCTCCTGACAGAGCTGCAGAATCAATTCTGGCAATCAATCTAGTGACAGCTACCAAAATGGATCTTTCCCCAACCCACAAGTTCATGTTTAACTTAATGATATGTAATTATGTCTCTTTTCTAATACTTATATTAGTGGCTTGGAAGAGTTAATTCTACTTCTTAAAAATGTTAGCTAGACTATAAACTATAAGAAAATTTTCTGGTTCAACTCCTGATATGAGATTAAATCTGAAGAAAGTTACAATGCATATTCATTTACAATTCTCTCATCTCCAACAAGATTATTAAAATAAAGTATAAAGTTAATGATATAAAACCCATCGACCACTCAACATTTTCCAATTTTGAAGTTTTTTATTTCCCATTAACAATCTAATTCAGATCTATCAACATTTATATATGAAATTCTGGCGGTATTTTATCTAGTGTACCCTTTTATTTTTAAAGTACAGCACTTATTTTCTAGTGTTTGCCCAATATTATATTTTCCATATCCTTTTATGGGAATGTTTCTGGAATTTCTGCAATTTTAGAGACTAGGGTTTTACAATACTGCATAATTTATAGGATTCAAGTGCCATAATCAAAATCACTATACTTAAACGGATGTTTTATCAGCACAGAGTATTTACCTGTAAAAGAATACAATATGAAGGTAGAAACAGAAAGGAAGAAGGGAAAAATATTTCTTCAATATTTGAGGTAAACCAGAAAGGTCACATGTAATGATGGTATTTGAAACATGTATTCTATATTGTTCAAAAGGTTTCAAGAAATTTCAAACAAACAGGAGAAAATATCACTTGGTGGTTAACCAAAATTTGACTTCTGGAGTCAGACACAGCAAAACTGGAATTTCAACTCTATAACAAAGTAATGGAGTGATCTTGGTCAACTAATCCTCAGTTCCTTCATTTATAAAATTGGAATGATAGAACATATTTCACTGAACTGTGAGGATTAAATCATAGTCTTTATATTGCAATTGAAACATATTTATGTACATAACAAGCATAGAAATATTTAAACACACATATTTTCATTAATTCTAGAAAGGAAAAAAGATAACATTACTTATATTCTCATATTACTATAGCTATACATAATGTTTCACTGTGCAAAGAGTCCATATGTAAAAATCATGTGTGCCAATCTAGCTTTATATTATACTAAATATAGTAACATCTGTAATGATTAGGGAGAGACTAGTCTAATACTCTAATACTCATGCCCACAGTATTATTTTCCTCTTGCTGCTGTAACAAATTACCACAAATTTAGTAGTTTCAAACAATACAGACTTACTTTATTGTAGTTCAAGTTTCTAAGTCCAAAATCAGTTTTATTGTGCTAAAGTTAAGCGTTGGCAGGGCTAATCCTTCTAGAGGCTCTAAAGGGTGAATCAATCTGTTTCCTTGTCTTTTTCAGCTTCTAGTGACCACCTGTATCCCTTGGCTTGTGGCCCCTTGCTCAATCTTGAAAGCACTTCACTTCAAACTCCCAGCTCCTGTCTTATACTCTGATTCCTCCTGCCTCCTTCTACAAGGACCACTGTGATTACATTGGGTTTCCTCTGAAAATTCATTAAACTCTCACCATATCAAAAACCTTAATCATGTCTTCAGAGCTCCTTTTGCCATGTAAGCAGACATTCTCAGATCCTGGGAATTAGGATGTGGACATTTTGAGGCGCTATTATTCAGTCTACCACACTCATCTAAGGCATATAAGAAATATAATTTTTAAATTATAATGTAATATAATATATTTAGGAGACTACTTCTAAGCATAATTCAATCAAGTTTCAATGCAGACATAAATCAGAATTCTACAGTGTCTAAGGCATTATAATAACGAACATGTTATCATTTTATCATAAGTACTGAAGTGTCAGTTGGTCAAAATTTGTGATGGATAAAAAAAAAGAGGTTTTAATATGGGGTGGGGAAGGGGGAGGGAGGTTGGGTACATGGGAATCTCCAGTATTCAGTGTGTGACTTTGCTGTGACCTAAATCTTCTTTGAAAACTAAATGAAAATTTGGGAGACACTGCGGAATGAGAGGGGGAAGGTGTCATGGTACACACTGGATATCCGATAATGCAGTGACAAAAGGAGAAAAAATAAAAATAAAAAATAATTAAAAATTTTTTTTTGTTTTTTCCCATTTTCTTTCTTTGAATGTCCCTATCCGTTAATTATATTTTATTTTTAGTTCTTTTTTTCTGAGTTTCCTTGTATTTTATCTCTTGCAATTAAGCTTAACATTATTACTTCATTTTCCTATTAATTCTATTTGGTTATTGTATGGGCTTCATCTTCAAGGAAGGTTTAGATCACAGAAGGGTTACAATGGGGGCTGCAGAGGATCATTGGTGGGGGATGTCTGGGATGGGGGATTCATGGGAGTCAGTTCATCTGAATATACATGAAAGATATATAAAATTGTTCAAATGCTCGAGGGATGGGGCATGGTCATGGTGGGTAGACAAGCACTCAATAATTGAGGGAATACTGAATTCCTAGCCTGGAGAGCTCTGCCACATTCTCCAAGGGAGCAGCAACAGTCCCCTGAGTGCAGGGGCAGTGTCTGGCAAAAGGGGATGGCTCACTGTTGGGTTCTTGCTATTGATGCCTAGGCTTATGAGTCTTTGCTTTTGTAATTGAAACTTGGCCTACTGTTATGAGGTGCCTAAGGGTTGCCATCTGAGAGCATCCTTGTTGCTTAAATGTGGCCTCTCTCTAAGCCAAATTCAGCATATGAATGCATTACCTTCCCCCCAATGTGGGACATGACTCCCGGGGATGAGCCTCCCTGGCAATGAGGGATTAATACCAAATGCCAACTGGAAACATGACTGGGTAAAAAACTTGAATAAAAGGGGGAAAATGTAAAGACAAATGAGTTCATGTGGCTAAGAGACTTCAAAGAGAGTTGGGAGGTCATCCCAGAGGTAACGCTTACGCACACCTCAGTAGGATCTCATAGAACACCAAAGTGGATATCACCCCACACAGAGGGGCTCCTGAGGGCTCTGGAGACACCCAGGTCCTATATAAGGGGGGATAGCCCCAGAGATTGATGCCTTATCAGTGGGCTCTACTTTGGAATCTGTTTTCCTGAGAGTGACAGAGTTGGACTCAAATAAGTCCTCCCTGCACATGGTCCATCAGTCCTTTCTATTCAAACCTATATGTGATGCTGGAGTTTGTAGGTATACTTCCAGAGACTGGAGCCTCTAGCCTGCCTATGTGCCAGCTGTGCCTGGAATCTCAGTGGAGCTGCAACTCCTACTCTACAGTTCAATGGACTCATCCAAGTCACCTGGTGAGGAGACGATGATGGACAACAGCCATCCCAGGGAATGGAGAGAGCCTGCAGCTGAAGGCAGGATAATCCCATCCACCGTATCCGTGGGATATAAGCCCACTCTCACTTGGAGGTGGAGTGGACATCACCTTTCCAGTCCCCTCAGGATTGGGGGAAGAGCTATGGACTAGAGTGGACTTAATGGTATTCTGTTATAGACATATTGTGATTCAAGCAATGGAAGAAATTATAACACTGAGGTGGAGCCAGTGGCCACTAGACGCTTTCAGGGCTGGGAGGGGAAGGGCGGTTGTAATACAGGGGCTTTTTCAGGACTTGGGGGTTGTCCTGAGTGACATTGTGGCGACAGATATAGGCCATTTTACATCAGCATATACCATGCAGAACTGTGTGGGAGAGAGTGTGGTCTACGATGTGAACTGTGGTCTATGCTTAGAGGCATAGCCTCAGGATGTGTATATCCATTGCAGGTGATGTGCCACACTAATGAAAGATGTTTATCTGAGATGTTATGGGATGTATGGGAGGTGGAGATCATGGGAATCCCTGTAATTTTTGTGTAACATTTATGTAATCTAAGCATCTTTAAAAATATATATTAAAAAAACCATTTATGTAAGCAAATGCACATATACACATATATACCTATATATCATTTTACAAATATTGGTTTGTATTGTGAAAAATTTGATTTTTACCTGCAATTAAAAAAAAAAATTGTGATGGATAAAAATGGCTTTTTTGCTTCCCTTCCCAGTATTGACAAATTAAACCCTTCAGCTTGGCTTTGATTTTGTACAAAATATACTTTTAAGAGATCAAGTTTTGTTCCAAAACCTCAGAAGGAAAAAGGAAACATCTTTTTTCTGCAAGGGAACATGACATCAGGAAGAGTTACAGATTCTCCCACCCACCTGTAGATCACGGGTTCTTAACCAGGGGTCTGTGAGCTTGAATTGGAAATTTTAAAAAAACATTATTCTTTGCAGACGTGTTGGTGTGGGTGTGATATATTTATTAAATAATACACAGTATAGTGTGGACTTAGTAAGGGGTCCATGGTTTTCACCTGACTGGCAAAGGGGTCCATGGAACCAAAAAGGTTAAGGACTCCTGCTATAGATAGAACCACAGCGCTGAAAAGACAATTGAAAAGGTGAGAATCATAAGAATGAGAGGAAAAGACTGCAGAAAATACAAATAGCATTGAATCATTTCCCAGAATGGTGCAAAAATCTCCCTTTTGCACAAACTCTGAGCTGACAATAGTCAGTCCACATTTCACAATTAGAGCCGGAGGTGAAGAGCTAACTCTGACCTTGTCAAGTCTCCTGTCCTAGATAAGGTCTGGTCCCTGGACTGCGAGCCCAGGGGCGTAGGCAAGATTTATATGAGTGCCAAGAGCCTGCAGGATCTTCTCGGAATGACTAGAAATATAAAGGTCTTAAGGAGGTAGTCTCATGACAGCCTGGGGGGCACAATGCTAGAAGGAAAGTCACTGCCCAACTAACAGTGAATGAGACATCCAGGAAAATTCCCCTTAAAAATAAAGAATTAGGAAAGAAAATAAATTTTGGATCAGTTTAAGAAAAATACTGAGATAAGAAACAGAAAAGCAAGGATTCAAAATGAACTTAAAAAACAAGATATCTGAAATTAATTTTTAAAAATAAATGACATTTTCAACATGATTTTTGCTGTGAGACATAAAAAGCTGACATTCCTCTTGGCAAATGGTAAGGTAGACCTGGTTAATTTAAGAAGTTTATAATTTTAGTAGATAAACACTAAAGAAAGAAATCTGTGAAAAAGATCATTGGATTGTAAAATATACTGTTAATGGATAAGTATTATTAATATTGTCTCAAGAAAGCAAAGCATGTTTTTTGGCTAACAACATAGTTCATGAAACAGGAAATGCTATTGAGTAATACTTGTTATTTTAAGAACTGCCTTATTGTAGCTATTGAAAAGCTATCTGTATGTGTGTGTATGTGCAGAGAGAGAGAGAGAGAGAGCACCAGAGAGAAAGAAATGTAAAAGGAAGCCCCAAATGTCATTTAGTTTTTCCACCTATTTTTTTTTTTTTATAGCAGTGACATTTTTTCTTTAAAATATCTGGAGAAAGGTATGATAATGTATTCTGATGCACCAATCCATTTAAGAAAGAACCTTCTTTAATTACTCCAGAAATCCTAGCTTTAAATTACAAAAAAAAAAAAAAAGATTTTCTTCTAAAGAGAAAACATTTCTAGTGCAATAGGTGTATTTAATAGAAAACTATTCTATTCCCTTGCATCCAGCTGACACAGAATGTTTGGAAGATTTGGACATTTTCAATGTGCCTTTAAGCACTCTATTAACTCCAGTGATGTGTGTCATTGCATGTGTGTGGTGGTTCTGAGAGATAGTACTCGATTCTTGAAGTGATGTTTTGGGAAAAATGTATGCGCTCTCTCGCTCTCTCTCACTCTCGCTCTCTCTCTCTCTCATTTGCCACTATTGTCAGCATTGTTGTCTGATGCATTTTAAAGCACTGAACAAACTCCAGTAGGTCTTTCTGAAGTGCGACCTTTCAATCAAGCTACTACTTCTGCTGCACACCAAGAGAGGTCCTCAACTGCGTCCTCTGTTGAGTAGAGATAGACATTTTTTAAATGTATGGTGCCCAATTCAGCTCATTTGAAGTCCTTGGTCCTGACATGCTATAAGTAATCATGTAAGTCCATAGTCTATATTCAATATACAATAAAGTGAATATACAGTTTAATCAAATACAACAGAATATTCAAATTATTTTTTGCACAATTTCAATGTACGAGCTGTAGTGAGAAATAGCTAAGGCATCCTCTAGAGCTTGGCTTTTTTTTTATTATAGCGAGTTATTTGCTATAATAATGTTTATTTTTTAAAATGTCCTTAGAAGTTTTGATAGTGCTATAACATTTGTGTTTGCATTTTAGCTAATATTTGTAAATTCATCTCTCTACAAGGTGACATAGGCCACTAGGAAAATGATGGCCTTTTGTTTCATTTAAACAGTCAGAATCTCCTGTGGGGAGGTAGAGTCCAAAGATTTTGATTTCTAGCAGTTTTACAAGAGATTGTTATTCACACCAAACCCAGAGAACCACTGGGATATATTTTTAAAAATTAAAAATGGCATTATTTCAGAGAATGTCATATTTTGGCAGCCTAGTATGAGCACAGCCCCCAGGATCACTCCATGCAATCAACATGCTAAGCAAGTATCAGTTGCCTACTGCAGCAACACTTGCCCCAGCTCATCTCATTAACTGTCCTTGCATAATCATTAACAAGAGAATCATAATGAAGACGTTCTGACCCAGCAGAGCCACTGGCTTTCATTCACTGGTTTTATCTGCAGGATAAAAGCTTCCAGCTTTATCCACTGGAAAAAGGTCTCTCCTTATCCTCCCAGGTTTTGTAGTAGTTTTTACACAGTTGGTAGCCACCATGTGATACTTTCCAGGGCAGGGTGACCTCCCAGACATACTTTAAGTGAATATGGAGAATTCTTAGTTTCTAAAGAATCCCCAGCAGGCATTTCTGCTATTTGTATATCCTCATATTTCTATTATTCACTTTTAAATGCTTTGATGAAGGAGTCCTTGAAAGAAAAATAAGATGAAATAAAATGTTTGTTGTATGGTCATAGTATATGTTCATACGCAAACAGAAATAGACTTTATTCAGGCAGTGTTCTATAAAGTTGTGGCTCAGTTTGAAATGTATCACACAGAGAGCTGGTTAAAATGCAGATTTCTCAGTCCCACCCCAAGAGTAGGTCTAGGGAGGGGCTCTGCATTTTGATAATCTTTCCAGAAGATTCTGATTCAGGTAATCCATGGATGTGCTTTGAGAAACACCGCAGCAAATGACCCTTGCCACTGTTTACACTGCTATGAGCTCCAAACTTTTCTACTGCAATTGTCATTTTCACAATATATATATTTATAAAAATAGCTGAAAGGATTTTCCAACTCTGAATTGTGTACAAACAAAAGAAAGAATTAGTGGAGAATATCTGGATACACCATTGATAGTAAACTATACCTAATGACAAAGTAGTCAACCAAAGCCAATATGCATATCAAAAAAACCTACTAATATGCCTTGTTTCTGGTTTTAATGATATTTCATGCACACAAAAGACTGGTGAAACATGTGGCTAAATGTGACTAAGATATATTTATTTTGGTCCTCAGTTCATCCTCTTCCTCTTTTCCTGTTTTATGAGCTGATTCTCTTCTCTGATCTGCTATGTTCAATGTTCCACACTAACTTTTCAAAACAGCCACTTCATTATATCAAACTTTTTATATTAATTTCAAGAATTCTTAGTCTTTTGTCTACATTTACTCAAAGCACAAATTAAATTAGATCCCTCATCAACCACCATCTTCTTATAGCTCCAGCTTCCTGATTTGCTAAAATGTGGATCAGTATAATGTACATCTATAAGGAAGTTTTTATTCCCCCAGTAAGACACTACAAAATATCTGCAATATCTGTTACAACTCCTACTTATCCAGGAAGAGAGTTAGTCTCTCTCTCTCTCTCTCTCTCTCTCTCTCTCTCTCTTTCTCTCTCCTCCCCGCCTCCCTGGCCCCCTTCCTTGCACTCTATCTTTGTAATCATTCTCTTATTTTTGTACACATTCATGCAGCTCTGACTTTTTCCTATAATTCACTATAATAACTATAGGTAGTGTTATGTAGGAAGCGATTTTTGGTAAGAAAAGAATCTAGATAATCCACACATGTTTTTGTTATTGCTAGTTGACAGGGGTCACATGATTATGAGGATGAAGTTCAAGGATGAATGAGGAGCTATAAGAAGTCTACCTCCATCAATGGTCTTGTGCCAAGTTTACTGACACAGATACCCAAGACTAATTGGATTGGAAAACAGCCACATTTCATTACCAAATGAGCTCAGGATTTTTTTTATATATATAAAGCTATGTTGCAACACCTACTTTCCAGTTCATTGGACTCACCCAGGACAACTAACAAGGAAATGATGATGGACAATGACCATCCCAAGGAACAGAGAGAGTCTACAACTGCAAGCAAGATAGTTCCATCCATCTGCCCCATGGGATCTAAGCCCCCTCTCAATTACAGGTGGAGTAGGCATCACCATCCCAGAATCCTCATGATTGGGGAATGAGCGATGGACTAGAGTAGACTTCCTATTATTCTACTATAGATTTATTGGTATTCTAGCAATGGAAGAACTTCTATCATTGATGTGGAGGCAGTGGCCACCAGAGGTTCTGAGGGGAGGGAGAAGGGGAAAATAGGTGTAATAAGGGGGCATTTTCAGGACTTTGGAATTGTCTTGAATGATGCTGCAATGACAGATATAGGCCATTATATACCTTGTCACAACTTACAAAATTGTGTGGGAAAGAGTGTAAACTATAAGATAAACTATAATCCACACTTAGTGGCAATGCTCCAATATGTGTTTATCAATTATAACAAATGTACCAAATTAATGAAGGATGTTGTTAATGTGGGAAAGTGTGGGAGGAGTAGGGAGTGGGGCATATGGGAATCCCCTACGTTTTTTATGTAACATTTACGTAATCTAAGTATCTTTAAAATAATAAATAAATAAATAAAGCAGTGTAATAGCAAATACAGCTGTGATACATATAGTGTACTCTTGTTGTTGTTACTAGTTAAAACTTAACTAGTGATCTGTGATATATCAAAGATAGTCAATTAAAACAAGTGAAGAAAATATCTTAGACCTAAAATCACAGGGAATTTGCATAATAATACTTAAACAGTTTAGTGAGAGATAGAGATATAAACTTTTGCTATGTTTAGAAACTCATCTGTGACTATTATCCAGAGCATAGAACAATCAGTATAACTATAACTTTCACTTGTATTTATTCTCAAAGTTATTTCTTTAGATGTTAATAAATTTTATTTAAAATTTTTACTTAAATCTAGCTTCCTATAAATTAATAGCACCTAATTTTCCCCCACTGGAGCTATTAGCCAGGTAATTTTAAATTTTTAACAATTTGCTACTCTGCTTATATATCCCTCAGGCTAGGTTTCCACTTTATTCAAAAGGGAAAATTAGAACCTGGAGATAAATTATGGAATCATAATAATAATTATCTATATCTAAAGAATTGTAATGGAAACTTTTATTTGTATTTCACTACATTTGCTCTCATCTGAATATTTAAATTTTTAGGAAATCAGTTCAAGAATGTCATTCAAACCTCAGGCACCATTTATGAATTAATATTTAATTTTTCTCCTTAGACTTTTGGAACAAATGGAAACAAAATTCTTCTCTAGCAATCATGTATGAAAAGTACATGAATTTACTCAAGTGCTATTTTTCCTGTATCATCCACATAATAACCAAACTCAAATTTCAGGTAAATTTAGAGCCCTATTCACATTTTTTTTTATTTCTATATTTCATATGGTTTTGAATTTACCTAAGACAAATAAATTCCACTATCTTTTTCATCTTTCTCACTTTCACTTTCCTTTTCAGAATTTCTTAAAAAGATGGTCTTTTATAATGAGCTGGTCTCATACCTAAAATTTATATTATTTTTAATAATTATAGTAAATTAAATGTCTTAGAAAAAAGCTATCAATTTTCACTGTATCCTTCAGAGGTAGATATTGGGGGAGTTGTGTTTGATTTTAGCATGAAATGAATGATCATTTAATACTTGTTTCTCTGTCCCAAATTCTTATATTGATATTTTATTTTCTTTGAGCTGATTCTCCCATATTGCCTCATTTTTGTTGCAACTGTTTTTCTGGAAAAACATTTCTCTGTAAAATAATAATTGTTAAGATAATTTCTTACAACACCTCAAAAAATTACTGATTAGGACACACTCTTGGTTGCATACACAATTGCCATAGTCCCCAACAATCCAACAATCCAGGAGGTAAGAGGCTTATTAACAGTAAATCTCACAAGAAAACAATTTATTGTCCATAAAAAAATGTATTGTTCTATTCTGTTTCAAGTTTATACGTGATAAAGAAAAGACATTTCTAGACGATGTAAAATAAAAATTATCTTAATATAGATAGTTTCATAGGAATGTGCAGTCCTTTGGATCTGAGAAGAAATGAGGGCAAGCAGTAGTTATATATGAGACAGATAAATTTCCTCTCTCCTGGGAAGAAAAATTTAACATTGGACAAACAGTTCAAACTAAAATATAAACTATATCTGTGTCTTTTTCCTAAGTAGCTGAATATAGAAGATCCACAGTTATGAGGATAATATCAATTGCTAAAATGGATCTTCAGGATCACACCCGTAAGGAAACCTACAAAGTTCACCCTCCAGACCTGAGGCTTTGGGGAAAGAAAGGATAAAAGCAGAGTCAAAGCTCCTCAAAAAGTAAGAGTTTAAGTTTATCAGGCCATCACTTCTGAACTGGCCATTCCATTGTCACCAAAACTGGCACTCAATAAAATTGCCCTGCATTTTAATATTCAACAAGTATAT
>JAQZBX010031551.1:0-26285 GCA_029593785.1 Cabassous unicinctus | reverse complement strand
AGAGGTATTTTCTCATCAAAGTCTGTTGCCACATGTTGAAAGATGGTTGCCAATCTCTGCGAGAGTTCAGCCTTTCTCTTTCCTCTTAAGGCTCTGTGGGCCCAGCTTTTTCCCATCTCAGCTGTAGGCTGGAGGGCTCGTTCGGGCCTCTAAGCCGCTCTGGGCTCTGGTCTTTTCAGCTGCAAACTATCAGGTGAATGGCTCAGCTCTCCCCGGGACTTCAGCTGTTCAAGCCTTCTCCTTTCTGCCACATGGCAGGACCGAAATGTCCAAGTTCTCTCCTAGGGCATCTCTGGAGCACTTTCTCTTTTCTCCTGTATCTTCTATGTGCCTTTGCCTTTTTGAGTAAATGACCATTTATACAGCCCACCAAGGGGGCGGAGACTTAAAACTGAGTTACACCCTACTGATGTGGTCAAATCAAAGCCCTAATGTAACATAATTTATCAAAGGCATCTCAGCTGAATCTAAAGCAATCAAAGGGGCTCATGCCCAGAGGAACAGACCAGTTTACAAACATAATGTCTCCTTTTGGAATTCATAAATAATCCCAAACTGCCACACCCACACTCTGCACTTTGGGACTAATTGGATTCAGAGAGACAAAAGGAATTCCATTCGAGTAGGTCCTTTGGCAGTAGCACTGTTTCTCAATGTTTCTCCACCTTTCCAAAAAGAAGAGTGTAAAAACTTACTCTTGAATGGTCTGGTGGCATGTTCTAAAGGAACCAACTACTACTTCAAAATTCTTAGAGGGCTTATTTAAACTTTAAACTTAAAAAAAAAATCATATGAATTTAGCATTCAACTCCAAAAAAATATGTGGGTCAGTTTTTAATAAAAAAACTGCTTTTTTTTTAATATCTGGAAAAAAAGTCTTTGAACAAAATTGGTACTCCAGAAAGATACACCACATTTGTCCTGGCACTCCTTGAATCTTCTGACTCTTCAATGTATTCACATATCTCTTTTGAGAAGTATGACCCTAGAGCAGAAGTCTCCCCACCTTTTTATTTCCTCAATCAGGAAAAAAAAAAACAGTATATCATGATCTGGAAAAAAATGTGAGTATATTCTTTAATATATGTAAAACTATTGCTAAATTATATGCATGTGCTATAGTGTTATATGTTATGTACATGAAACATATATCAAAAGTAGGAATTTTTTAAAAATGAGATGAAATGTAATATGAATAGAAATTCTAATATTTTCTCCCTGAGCCATAAGTGGGTCATTTTGTAGTGAGTATAAGAGCCTTGTTTTGGTGACCACTAACCTAGAGGATGTAAGTAGGGAATCTGCTGGTCATCACTTACCTTCCTGTCCCCACCCCATTCTCCTTAGGGCGGTACTTTGGTATGAGCAAAGACAGAAGGGAGATGGGCCGGGGGCGGGGGCTGGGGGAGAGCTTCCTCTGTCTACATCTTCCCAGTCCAAGAAGCAAAGCCTTTGGGGAGAAGGAGAAAACCCTTTTCTCTCAGTCCCCAGTTTTTGCTTCTCTTTCTCTCTCTTGCTTTCATTCTGTCCACTGCCCCCCCACCTTTTTTTTTTTTTTCCACTTTGGAGGGTAAAATGGATCCAAATTCAAGTCTGGATAGGGACCTAACATTGTTGGGCACATGCTATGTGTCAAACTCTGTGTTTGACACTTTCAAAATATTATCTCTTTCAAGAGATTAAGTGGTATAAAGTATATTACCTCTTTAAGAATAGATAGGAATTAGAGGTTCTAGTTTCTACAATACCCCCCACTACAGTTTGTACACTGAGACTGAGCCAAAAGATTCTTATACTGAAAGGGTCTTCAGAAGTTATCTAGACCAGGGATCAAAAAAACTATGGCTTACAGGCTAAACCTGACCAATAGCCTGTTTTGTAAATAAATTTTTATTGGATAGAGCCATGCTCATTCATTTAAGATAGTCTATGGCTGCTTTCATGTGACAATGGCAGAGTTTAGGTTTTACAGAGACCAAATGGCCCACAAAACCTAAAATCTTTACTATTTGGCCTTTGCAGGAAAAGTTTGACAACCTCTGATCTAGTCCAGTGGCCTTCAAGCTATTTTGATCATGTACTCTTACATGGAAAAAATTTAAACCCATATCCCTTGATCTACAGGTGTATATTTGTTTGTTTATTTATAAATTATTCAAATCTACTACTTTTCTAATATATTTTGTCCATTATAAAATGTTTACTCAAAATAAAACTTTTAAAATGAGTTGAAAAAATATAAAAATATAAATAATAGTATTTTCCAGCACCCATAGGGCCATTTTGTCCCTTCTTGGGTCTCACTAATTTGGAGACTATCTAGACAATGATTTTCAAACTTGATTCCTCTAGAGTTGCTGGAAGAGGTTCTACAAATAAGAAAAGAATTGTTTCTAACAGTACAATTCAGGGAAACCCTGAATTTCTCACATTTGTATGACAGATTTCATTTGAAAAGAGAATTTTGCTGCTAAAAATTGCCCAGACTCATGTTTCTAGTCATGATGGAATAACTGGGACTGGACTTGCCCTTTCACTGTAAACTATAGAAAACAGGACAAAATATATGAAACAACTCTTTTCACACATTGGACAACAGACAGTGCTGGACTATGATCCCTGAGAGAAGGGAACGAGTCATAACTTTCCCTCTCTTTCTTCTCAGAATCACTATCCTGACTGTTGCATGGTGGTTTTGTTGAGATGAAGAGACAGAAATCTAATGTTCAGGGTGTCTGTGGTAGCTTTATTTACAGAGCAGAGATCCAGAGAGAGGGGATGTATTAGCCAAAAAGGTGCTGATGCAAAGTACCAGAAATCTGTTGGTTTTTATAAAAGGTATTTATCTGAGATAAAAACTTACAGTTACAAGGCCCTAAAGAGTACAACTCAAGGTACCAAAGAGGTACTTTCTCACCTAAGTCAGTTGCCATGTGTTGAAGTAAGATGGCGGGCCTGGTCTCTCCTTCCTTCTTCCTCTTTGGGCTCCATGGGTTCAGCTTCTTCTGATCTCAGCTGTAGGCTGGCATAGGGCTTATTTCTTTCCAGGCTTCCTCAGCTCAGCTGCTCTGTTCTCTTCAGCTGCAAACTATCAGGCAAATGGCTCATCTCTCTTCCTGGGGCCACAAGATCAAAGTTCTCTCCTCTATGGAGCTCTCTTTCTTCCTGTGCCGACTTCTTTGTGTCTTCTTGAGTGAGTGTCCATTTATACAGCCTGCCAAGGGGGTGGAGACTTAAACTGAGTTACACCCTACTCATGTGGTCCAATCAAAGCCCTAATCTTAACACAATTTAATCAAAGACATTTCAGCTGAATTTAATACAATCAAAGGGTATCACACCCAGAGGAACAGAGCAGTTTACAAACATAATCTTTCTTTTTGGAATTCATAAATAATCTCAAATTGCCACAGGGGACTATGCAAAGAGAGCTCCTGAGATCTTCACAGAGATCCACTCATAGAGATCCAGCTGTTGCATATCATGTCATGCATGTATAGGGAAAAACTCCATGAAGCTGAGCGAAGAATGACTGATCAGTTATAAGCTGAAGAATTCTCTGAGTTCACACAGGAATGGAGACATCTGAGTTGTGACCAGCCACAGAGATGAGCTCTTTGAATACCAAGAATATTCAGTAGTGATTTGGGAGGATCATTCTTTAGTAGAGTATATAAAGTAGCCCTAGAATAAAGACTACTCAAGATCTTCCCTGACAGCTTAAAAATAAGCCTCAAAAGCATGAAGCTAAACTGAAAGTAACTTATCTGCTTCAGAAAAAATCCAATATTCTTTAAAGGAAGACAATAAAATCCAATTCAAAAAAAAAAAACCTTAAATAGAAAGAAGCAGAAAAATGGAATGAGGAGAACAGTAAGTCAATAGAAACAGACCTGGAAATGATAGAGATGATGGAATTATTGGACAAGGAATTGGAAATAAGCTATTATAAATATGCTCAAGGATATAAAAGAAAATATGAACATTATAAGGAGAGAAAGACATGAACATGAACCAAATGAATCATCTGGAAATGAAAAATACAATATATAAATGAAAATTTCACTGGATGAAGAGCTTAATAATAGATTAAGCACTGCAGAAAAATAAAATGAACTTGAAGATATAGCAATAGAAACTATTTAAACTGAGTCAAAATGGGGGGAGGAACAGAGAAAAATGAGCAGAGTCTCTATGACATATTTTTTTTTATTTTGTGGGAGAAAATCAAAGGGTATAGCATATATGTCAATAGAATACCAGTAGATGGGTGGGGGCAGAAAAATTATTTGAAGAAATAATTATTTAAAAATTTTCAAATTTGTGGAAAACTATAAACCCACAGGTTCAAGAGTCTTAACAAACCTAAACCAGTGTAAACACAAAGAAAACTATCCCTAGGTATGCTCTACTCAAATTGCTGAAAACCAGTGATAAAGAGAAAATCTTAAAAGCAGTCAGAGAAAAGTCACATTTATGTACAGGGGAACAAAAATAGGAATGAGTGCAGACTTCTTGACAGAAACAAAGGAAACCAGAAGACAATGGAATAGCATCTTTAATGTATTGCGGGGAACAAACTGTAACTTCCCCAAACAAAATCTTATCAGTGGGGAATTTCATACCCCATGAAAACATCCCTAAGTTATGAAAAAATAAAGACACTTTTAAGATAGTCAAAAGCTGAGGGAATTTGTCACTAGTAAACCTACACTACAAGATTTATTAAAGGAAGTTATTCAGACTGAAGGGTAATGATGCCAGATGAAGGAATAAAAAGCTTCAGAAATGGTAAATATGTGGGTAAATCCAAAAGATTTTCACCCTTCTTAAAAAGAAGTCTTTAAAAAGTAATTGACCATTTCTTACTTTGGTTAGTAGTAATGTTTTGAGGATGCTCTTTAATCATTAGTTAAAAATATTTAACAACAATGCAAGGTATTAGTGGTAGAGTGAGGTATGAGAGACCTGTATGATATTATGTATGTTTGTTTTGTAAGCTCACAACTATTGCTATACACTTATTGTTTATATATCTTCATGTATGAGTGATATACTTCAATTTAAAAAAAGTAATTGACCATTTCAAGCAAAATTGATAACAATATATTGTGGGGTTTACAACACAAGTAGAAGTAAAATATATGACAACTATGGCACAAAGAATGGGAGGGAAAAATCATAGCATACAGTTGTAAGATTCTTATATTACATGTGAAATAGTATATTATTTGAAAGTAGATTATAATAAATTAAAAATTCATGTTGTTTATGTGTTCATCAATTGTAACAATTGTACCACACTAATGAAAGATGTTAATGTGGGAAAGTGTGGGAGCGGGAGGGTGGGGCATATGGCAATCCCCTATATTTTTTACGTAACATTTATGTAATCTAAAACTTCTTTAAAAATTAAAAAATTAAAAAAATTCATATTGTAGAGCCTAGAATAGCTTGAAAAAAAATGAAACAAAGAAGTTATATCTAATAAACCAACAGTGGACAGAACCAACAGTAAATAGATTAGATAGATTGATAGATAGATAGATAGATAGATAGGTATTTATTATAGGAATTGGTTCACATGACCATGTGAGTCAACTGGTAAGTCTGAATTCTGTAGAGCAGGCCACAAGCTGGAAACTTTGAAAAAGGTGATTCTGAAATCTGGTATGTCCAAATTCTGTAGGGCAGGCTGAAACTGGAAACTCCAGTGAAAGTTAAATTGTATTCCTTAGGAGAAACTCGTTGGCTGAAGAATAGGTAGAAATTCTTCTTTCTGACTGCTGAAATCTCGGTTTTGCTATAATAACTCTAACTGATTGGGTAAGGACACTCCCTTCATGACTGAGGTCAATCTCCTTTGTTAATTGAAAATGCAATCAGCCATAGATGCAATCAAGTGACTATAGATGCTAATCCGTCTTTGAAATACCCTCACTGTAACAGTCAGATCAGTGCTTGCTTAATCAAACAACTGGACACCATAACCTAGCCAAGTTGACACAGGAAATTAACCATTACACTACTCAGTCCAAAAGAAGGCAGAAAAAGAGAAAGATAGGAACAAAGAATAGATGATAAAAATAGAAAACAAATAGCAGTATGATAAATTAAAAATCAGCCATATTGCTAATTACATTAAATATAGATGGTCTAAATACTCCAATCAAAAGACAAAGATCGTCAGAATGGATAAAAGGAAAAAGGCCCAACTATATATTGTCTACAAGAAATTAACTATAAACCCAGAGATAGATTAAAAATGAAAGGATGAAAATGGTGTGCCATTTAAACACTAAGCATAAGAAAGGTGGAGTGTTTATATTAATATCAGTCTAAGTAGACTTCAGGGAAAGTAGGTTATCAAGGATATAGGGGCAGAATTCATAATGGTAAAATGGTCAATTCATCTAGAAGATATAACAATCTTAATTGCTTATATACTTAGTTACAGAGCTTCAAAATACATGAAGCAAAAACTGATGAAACTGATAAGAAAATAGACAAATCTGCAATTATAGTTGGAGATTTCAACATTCCTGTCTCAGCAATTGGTAGAATGAGTAGAAAGAAATTCAGAAGGATATAGAAGACCTAATAACACTATTACTCCACTTGACCTCATTGGCACTTACAGAATATTCCACTCACCAACAGCAAAATATACATCCTTTTCAAGTGCACAGGGAATATTCACTGAGATAGGCATGAATCAAGTCTTGACCACAAGGAAATTAAATGATAGCTCAATAGCACAAAGATATCTAGATTATACCTAAGTATTTGGAAAGTACACAGTATACTTAATGGTCAGAGAAGAACTCAGTAGAAAAACTAGAAAATATTTTGAGTTAGATGCAAAAGAAAGCACAACATTTCACAATTTGTGGGATGCAGTGAAAACAATTTATATTTATTTTATAACACTGATTAGTTCCTGTGCCCCATTTTCAGGTGAGAAAAAAGAGGCCAAAGGAGGTTGAATGACTTATATATGGCTAAATATTGGTAAGGGTAAGAGAATTAGACCCTTCTGGATTGGTTTCTCTGTTTCTCTTTCACTGCTTCTTTTTATTTCTTCCTTTGCACTTTGCTGAGTGTTTTCAGGGCAATGCGTCCAGTCATTGTTTTGTCATCTTGCTTCCTGCTGTAGCCTAATCCTCAGTAATTATTCTTTATGTGTGTTAGTAAGCATCTCGGGAGGAGGCAGAGTGTGCTTGGTATAAAGCAGATGCTGAAAAGTCTCAGGTCAGGAGGAGGCAGACCAGTAGTATGGAAGAGGTGGTCAGAACTGTGCCCCTAGAGGGGTTAGGAACAAGGGGAAATGGCCGTGAACACCTGTGAAACTCCTAGTCTATGCCAGGCACCATGGAAATTGGTTTCATAGCAACTCTCATGTGGTTAAGTAACATGACATGTAACTATTGGCTGCTGGATTTAAATTTAGGTCTGAACAGATATAAAAACCCATGCTTAAGGGTGGGCGAATCATTGTTCCTGCTATTTGCTTCGGTTCAGTTCAATATGACTCCAGAACTCTTATCCACAGTTACTCCACTTTAAAGCAGGGACCAGGCACTATCATGTTTTTCCTTTCTTGACAGTTCATCACACTTTACTGGTTTTTATCCCCAGCTGTCTCCCATGGGTCTTTACTACCAGGCACTTACCCTCCCCATGCATTACCAATACTTCTTACTGCAAGTCTAAGTTTCCACACTCCATTTCAGGAAGAACTTTTCTTTTTATTAAGCAGTAATCTTTTTCCTTTTGGGAGCTGCCAAAAAGGCTGTAATCTCAATTAGGAAAGGATTTTGTGTTTGAAGTTAAAGCCAGCCTGTGCTGCCATGGGGATTAGTGGGCAGGGGACAGTGTGAGAAAGTCCAGCCTGCAGGTCACATGCGTGCTGACCCGCCTGCCTGTCCACAACGGCGAGAAAGTATGTGCATCTGGGTCACTTAGCCGTGGAGCTGGGCCTCCTCAGGACACAGACTGACAGCCTGTCCTTTCCCCTTGTAAATAATACGTCCTAGTGTCTCCAGAAGGCTCATAGGGGAAAATCCTTTCTTGGAGGGCTTTTCTACTCTGATCCCCTTACATGGACTCCTGGTTGGAGGGTAGTAAAGAATAGCGGTTAAAGGGGAGTCTCTGGAGTCAGGCCTGTTAGGGTTTGAACCTTAATTTTACTACTTACTAGCTGTATGACTTGGGTGGCCATTAACCTTCCCGTGCTTCAGTTTCCTCATTTACGACTGGGCATAATAGTCTTCTCATAGGGCTGTTAGGAGGATTAAATAAGTTAATGTGTAGAAAGCACATAGGCGAGCATTGCCAGCTCATAGTCAGTGCTTTATAAACACCAGCTACCCGCACAACCTTAATGTGGGGTGTTTGTTGAACAGGGGCAATTCTCCATCCTCTGTTATATTGGTGACAAATCTTGGTTGCAAGTGACAGAAACTGGACTCACACAGGCTTAGGCAAAAAATGAAAGTTCAAGGGTGGGGTCTAGCTTCAGGCATGCCTTGTTTAGAATGGCACTTAACACTTGCAAATGTGAGGTAATAACCCTGGGAAAAACTGGGTGAGCAGCTTCATTCAGAGATTTTTTTTAAAAAAAATTTATTGTGGTAACACATATACAACTCAAATTTTTGCATCTGAACCACTTTCACGCATGTAGTTCAGTGGTCTTAATGACATTCACAATGTTGTGCGACCATCACCACCATCCATTACCAAAACGTTCGCATCGCCCCAAACAGAACCTCTGTATCCATTAAGCAATGGACCATGTGAGGACTTACATGTAAGACAACTCAATATTTTCTGAGACATAATTTTTTGGGAAAAAAATTTGCCTTGTGTTCAGGCATATTATGAAACGTTTAAAAAATCCTCTGCTAATATTCATTCATTCATTCATTCAACAAATATCTACCAAGCACCAAGTATGCACCACTCTCTGTTCAGGGCACAGGGGCTGGAGCACTAGCATACCAGACAAAAATCCTGGCCTCATGCAGCATATATTTTAGTGCAGGTAGGTGGAAAGGGACCATCGATAAAACAAATGAGTAAATAATAGAATAGATTAAAAGGAGATTTGTACTGTGGAGAAAAATAAAGCAGGGATTGGAGGCGATGAGTGCTGGGATTTACTCCACATGGAAGTATATATTTTAAAAAATCGCTCATGGAATGTGGTGGGTAAGAGGGGGCTATTTCTACACATCAGAAACCAGCTTAAGGTTTAGAAACTGATGACAGTTACCCTTCTCTAGAGGAATACTAGTAGAGTATTAGCGAAGACCTGGGACTTGTAAGTACTTTCACAACTGATCACTCTTCACAGCAGCAGCTCTGAGGATGCTAATGACCCTAAGCTTTTGCAGTTAATGATGTGTCAAAGCAAAGGGGTACACGCAGGGAGGTCGTGGGGGTCGGGGTGAGAGGGCATAAGGGTGACGCTCACATGTCACTGCACCTAGTGTGATGTGATATGCCGAGAGGGAACCAGCTCACGTGACATGCATGAGATGCCGGGTTCTTCACTTTCATTTCAGACCCAGGAGCTGGACCTTGAACTCTCTGAGAACTGTTCTATGAAGACATCAGCTTGATGTGCTGCTGAGGACAGGAAGGCCAGAGAAGTGCAGGGGGGTCATTGAGGCTGTGATGGAAGCAAGGCAGAAAGCACCATTTGGCTCTTGAGTAAACACGCCCTCTACTCCCAGCAGCATGGTTCAGGCACTGCATGGTCACCAGGAAGAGAAAACAACATGGAGTAATTTATGGGCTCTTTTCTAGAAGGTAAGGTTATGGTGACTAAAAAGGCATGAACCCCAGTCTCCGCTCCACCTTATCCAGGCATGGTGCATGCAGGTGGGCTCAGGAGCCCTCGTGAGTCAGTTGTCTCTCCCTCTCTCTCTGCTGATCTGTTGGTCTCCCTCTTGCTGCGTGTCTACCTAAGCATGTTCATCCCAAGAATCAGATGGGAGTAGGATGCCTTTGTTAGGCTCCACGTCTGGGCCCCTTGCTTGGCATCTTACTTGAACTCTGCAATGTGTATTCGGCTCATGAGATGCTCTGGATGAAATGAACCATGACATCATTCTGTAATTGTCCCTCCAGTGTAAGCACAAGGGGTAATTGCCAGGTCAGGGTCTGAGCAAACCTGCACACGTTACCCTTTACTGCTAAGAGTTTGATGGCAGGGTCCTCCCCTACCAAAAGAGACTAGTGGATAGAATGAAGTCAGGCAGAAATGGTCCAATCCATCTTCCCTGGGAGTTACTTAATCTGAATCTCCTTCTCTGTATAATGGGAATAACACGACTTGTTTTGAAGGACTGTTGTGATGTGATGGAGCGACTTTACCTATATAAAACTCAGACATCGTCAGGCACTCGCTCCCAAAGACTAACAGGAGTAATAATAACAACAATGGCGTTGCTATTATGCAGCTCTGAGGTATTAGCCAAGGAGGGCACTCCTGCCCCCGTCCTTGTTTGGGCACACCCTGATGTAACTGATGGTGACACTTGCTAGGCAACATGGACTAGTGGGAGGAGCGCCAAGTATAGAATCACAAAGTCTAAATTCAAGTGCCAGACAATTCTGCCACAGACTAATTTTGTAACCCTGGGCAAACAAGCTGGTTCTTAAAATTTTTATATTATGAGTTCATAGTACAAATAAATATCTAGAGTATAGTTATAAAGGAATACCTCCGAGGATGCTGTGTACCCCTGCTCTCTCACCCCCTCTCCCTCTGCACTGCCTGCCGTACCCCCAGCCCCATGATTCCTGATTTATAAATTTATCATTCCTTCCAATCCAGCTTCTTAATTTCCCTGAGCCTTCATTTCATTATGTGCAAAACCTCTGTAACAATGAACCCAATCTCATTCGTTTACGCCTGTTGAGAAGATTGACTGAATCTTCTCTGGACAGTGCAAGGCAGATGCCTATTATTATGATTGTCTTTTTAAAAGATTTGCAATCATTACGTTGCTACAGACTGGAGAGCAGATACCCAGTCACCGCTTTTTGCAGCAAGACACGCGAAGTTTCAACAGTCAAGTACACCTTATTTTCCTGCTTTCAACAGTCCAGTACACCTTATTTTCCCGCTCCGTGTCTCATTACCAGGGTAGAAACCCCTGTAAGTTTCGTCTCCTCTGTTGTGGACTGAGAGACCAGAGAAGCCAAACTCTTTAAAATGATGTCTGAGATTAACTGGCTCTCAGGATGGCTGAGGGAGTCCCGCCTCTGAGCAGAAAGCAAGAACACCACTGCCTGCTCGTGGAGGCATTTGCTTCTTGTTTCAGAGGCCTTTTGTGTATTCCTCAGATTGGGGCTGTGTGCTGCTTCCCAATATTGAATCAGTCACACAGTATTGCCCCATTTGCCCATGCTGCAAACCTTTATTGCATGCCAAATCAGTTCGAGTTGGAAATAGAGAGTTTAGAAGTAGATTATTTTCCTAAGCTGCTTCTGACGTCACGGGGCAAGGGAGGACACAGCCAAGTATACCACAGTGCGCTTTGCCTTGAGAGAGGATGCCCAGAGGCTCGGGAACAGCAGGGGAAGAGCCAGAAGCCAGGTGGTCTGGAAATGCTTCTCAGAGGAAGTGCCACCTGAGCTGGGTTCTGAGGGTAATATAGGAGCTGGCAACACCAATGAGGCAGGGAAGGGCACGGGAGGCAGAGGGAACAGCAACACAAATGTGCTGTCATGAAAGGGCTCACTGTGCTCCTACCTTGGTCTTCTTCAGCTTGGCAAATGGTGCTGGAAATCTAAGACTCTGCCTTGCCATCGCCACTTCCTTCATACTCATCAACTGATCTACATTTCCAGTTGCCCTGCCTTCTGAGGGGCCCTTAGTCCTTCCCCTTCTTTCCATGTCCATGGCAACCACTCTTGCCTAGCTAGTCTTGGCCTGGATTTCTGGAATAGTTTCCCAACTGTTCTGCTCAAATCCATCCTTGCCTCCATCTGATCTGTTCTCCATCAGCCAGAGAGAACTTTCCAACACGGCGACCTAAGCACTCCGCTGCTCGAACCCTGAGGCTTCCCACGGCCCTCCACTTAAACTAGCCCCTGTGCCCTGGGCTTTGAGGCCTGCACGGGACAGCCTCTGCCTGCCTCTCCACACACCCCTCCTGCCTCTCTCCCCTCGTTCACTCACAGCAGCCATGCTGCTGTCGATTCTTCAAAACCTTCCGGCTCATTCCCACTCTTGCTTGCTTTCTGCCCAATTCACATATCTTTCGGGTCTCAGCTTAAATGCAATTTCCTCAGAGAAGTCTTTTCTGATCCCTCAGTATTTGAAGTTCTCCTCCTACCACACCCTATTTTTTCCCTTTATAGAACTTATCACAACTTATAAGTTAAACATCAACGCCATGTCTGTTTGTGCTTCCAACACACGAAGCTCAAAGAAAACAGGGCCCGTACTTCATCCAGCACTCCACGCCCAGTGCCTCTCTCAGTGCAAGGCATATGGCAGATCTCAATAGATACACTCACGTATCTGGGCTGCGGTTGTCAGGGAAGGTTTGTGCGTTGTTTTTCTATTGCTACATAACAAAAAAAATTTGTTATCCCACAGTTTCTATGGGTCAGCTGAGCCCAGGCACAGCTTAGCTGCATCCTCTGCTCTGGTCTCACAAGCCTGCAGTCAAGGTGTTGACCACGCTATAATTCTCATATGGAACTTGAGGTCCTCTTTCAAGTTCATTTAAGTTGTTGGCAGAATTCAGTTCCTTGAGGCTGTAGGACTGAGGCTCTCAGCTCCTAGATTCTGCCCCTCTCAGTAGACAGTTTACAACCTGGCTGCTTGTTTCCTTCCTTGAAGCTGGCAGGATACACTCTCTGAATGTCACCTTTTAAAAAAATAGGATTTAAAATTTTTAGAGTAGTTTTAGATTTACAGAAAAAAGTTGCAAAGATAATACAGAGTTCTTACATATTCCAAACCCACTTTTGACTATTATTAACATCCTACATTAGTATAGCATATTTATCACAATTAATGAACCAATGTTAATACATTGTTATTCAGCTTTTCCCACCTTTTTTTTAATGGCCTTTTTCTGTTTTGGGATCCCATCCAAGATACCTCATTACATTTAGTCATCATCTTTTTAGGCTCCACTTGTCTGTGATAATTTCTCAGACTAGCCTTGTTTTTGATGACCTCGACAGTTTTGAGAAGTATTGGTCAGTTATTTTGTACAATTTTCCTCAATTGGGATTTGTCTGATTTTTTTTTTCATTAAAGTGGGGTAATGGGTTTTGGGGAGAAAGATCACAGAGATAAAGTGCTATTCCATCATATATTAAGAGTACTTACTATAAACATGACTTATTGCTGTTAACCTTGGTCACTCGGCTGTTTGTCAGATTTTTTCTCGGAAAAGTTACTCTTCATCCCGTTTTCCATACTGTACCCTGTATGGGATTGTGTTGAATCTATAGACCAAGTTAAGGTAGGGTTAATTGATTTTCAATGGTGAACCATTCTTGCATTTCTGGAATAAATCCCACTTGGTCATGGTGTACAATTCTTTTATGCAGTGTTGGATTCAAATTTGTTAGTATTTTTTGAGCAACTTTGCACCTGTATTTACGAGAGATATTGGTCAGTAGTTTTCCTTTCTTGTAATGTCTTTATCTAATTTGGATAGCAGGGCGATGCTGGGCTCATAGAATGAGTAAGGAGGTGTTCCCTCTGCTTCTGATTTCTAGAAGAGATTCTGGAGAATTGGTATTATTTCTTGCTTAAATATTTGGTAGAATTTACCAGTGGAAGCATATGAGTTTGTGCTTTCTTTCTTGGAAAGTTATTGATTACTGTTCAATTTCTTTAATAGGTATAGGTCTATTAAGGTTATCCATTTCTCGCTGTGTGAGTTTGGTAGTTTGTCTTTCAAGGAATTTGTCCATTTCATCTATGTTAACATATTTGTGGGCATAGAGTTGTTCATAGTATTCCTTTATTATTCTTTAATAGGTATTAGATCTATAGTGATGATCCTTCTTTTTTTTCCTGATATTTATAATTTGTGTCTTCTCTCTGTTCTTGGTTATCCTGGCTTGAGATTTATCATTTTATTGGTTGTTCAAAGAACAAGCCTTTAATTTCATTGATTTTCCCTGTTGTTTTCATGTTTTTCTTTTATTTCACTGACATCTGCTCTAATTTTTATTATTTCCTTTCTTCTAACTATAACTTAATTTGTTCTTCTTTAGTTTCCTAAAGTGGAAGCTTACATGATTGATTTTATATCTTTCTTCTTTTCTAATATCTGCTTTTTTTTTTTTTTTTTGCTTTTAATAATATAAATTTCCCTCTAAGTACTGCTTTCTTTCTGCATCTCCCAAATTGCAATGTTATATTTTATCTTTTACTTGGTTAAAAATAATTGTTCATTTCCTTTGGGATTTCTTTGACCTAGTATGTTATTTAGAAATGTGTTACTTAATTTCCGATTATCTGAGAATTTCCCAGCTACCTTTCCATTTATGATTTTCTGGTTTAATTCTATTGTGGTCTGAGAAGATTCTTTGTGTGATTTCTATTCTTTAAATTTGTTAAGGTTTGTTTTATGGTCAAGAATGTGCTTGGTGAATGTTCTATGTGAACATGAGAAGAATGCATATATTGTTGTTAGATGCTATAGATATCAATTAGATCATGTAGATTGAGAGTGCTGTCAGGTCATTTTCTGATTGCTTGATCTATCCTGGTTTGTATTCTCTGGATTTGTGGTTTGAAACTGCCATTAATTTTGGATAGTTCTTGACCATTATTACTTCACATATTTCTTCTACCCTGTTCCCTCATTCTTCTTATGCTATTCCAATTACACATATGTTACATCTTTTGATATTATTCCACAGTTCTTGGATGTTCTGCATTTTCCTTTTCTTTCTTTCTTTTTTTTCTCTTTGAATTTCAGTTTGGGAATTTCTATTGACCTATCTTCAAGCTCACTGAATCTTTCTTTGGCCTTGTTGAATCTATGGTGAATTCCCTCCCCTCTGGTTGGAATGGCCCTGGCAAAATTCTTCTCTTTCAGAATAAGCTATTGTTATGGAGTAGATTCTGGGTATATTTCACAATGATTACTCTTCCTCTCTGTTTTAGTTTGCTAAAGGCTGCCAAGGCAACCAGAAATGGTTACAAGCTTACATTTCCAAGGCTGAGAAAAATGTCCAAATAAAGGCATTCGGTGAAGCTCTTTCCCCAAAGACAGGGCTGTGGGCAATCCTGGACCCCTGTCACATGTCAGGGCACAACGGTGGCATCTGCTGTCTCTCCTCCTCCAGGTTTCATTGCTTTCAGCTTCTGGCTTTCTCCAGCTCTCTCTCTGCTCCTGTGGCTTTCTCTCTCCTGGGTTCCGTTAATTTCAGTTTCTGGCTTCTGGGGCTTTCTCAGCTTCTGTGAGTCCTGTCTGAACTCCTGGGTCTTTTCTCTCAGTTTCTGCCTCTCTGTATTCATCCTGTTTACAAAGGACTCCAGTAAGAGGATTAAGATCCACCCTGGATAATAATGCCTTACAGAAGTAATGTAATCAAAGGCCCTTAAGTATTAATAATTTAATCAAAAGTTCCCACCTACAGTAGGTTCACACCCACAGGAATGGATTAACCCTAAGAACATAGTCTTATGGGGTCCACTCAGCTTCAAACTATCACACCCTTCCCCTGCCAGACCTGTGAGGGGATCTTTCTTAAACCTTCATGAGGGGAACTTGGGGAGTTTCCTGGAAATAAAGCCCCCAAACGTATGAAAGTCCTCTTAAGACTGTGGTCCCCAGGAGCTTTTCACTCTCATGCTAGTCAATACTCACCCTCCAGGATTCATCAAAATTAAATAATATTTTGCTACCAGTTTTATAGCTCCAGAAGCTTCTGCTCCAGGTAAGCAGACCTCAGCTGTGCCTCTCTAGATAGAACTTTCTCTCTAGATTTTAGGGTGGCAGCTTTCTCTGCCTCATCAATTCTCTTTTGGAGCCAAGAAAATTCACTGATTTTCAGATTGTCCAGGTTTTTTTTTTTCTTGGTATAAGGATGGGAGTGACAACTTCCAAATTCTTTACATGTCTAAGCAGAAATTTGGAAGCCCAGTATTAACGTCTTTTAAGGACTTATCTGTCCTTAACCCCCTCAGGATAAACTCCCTTTTGATTAAATTTCATTATATTCATAGGTACCACCCACACTCAAGGAGAGGGGATTATATAAGATGTATACACCAGGAGGCAGACATCTTAGAATCATCACTGCCACAGCTTGCTATAGGATGTGACACATGAGCTGAGTTCCAAAGGACGGGTGGAGTGAGCCAGCCTAGAAGGTGGGAAGAGAATGTGAGGTAGAAGGAACAACATGTGCAAAGAAGGAAGAGAGAAGATTGTTTAGACGATATCCACATCTAGATGCTGCTTTTCTTTACCTGGGAGTTGCATCTTAAAATTTTAATTTGAGTGAGAAATTTCCTTAGGATCTCTCTTTCAGAAAACAGCTAACCAGCAAAAATTAAAAATATAGTACTCTCTCTATTGACCAAGAGAAGCTGGGTTATTAGTTTTGAATGTCAGGAAGTCCAGATCACCTGAAGTGATGGTCTGGGTGAGCACTTGATTTGTATTTGTGATTATTGGGCTGATAGATATGGTTTTCTTCCAGAATTGTTGCTATCTCATCTCTGATGGACTAAAGCTTTAATGGCCAATGTCTTTTCATGGAAGTGTTTTGTCTCTTCAATTAAGTCTTGTTAAGCAAACCTTTTCCTTATTTTTTCTTAAACAACAAAAGTTAAAAGAAATGAACACCCTGCTCCCCACTTTTCTTAATCTGGGATGGGAGTTGGGATGGTTATAGATTGCTTCCCTTTTATATTATACAAATGTCATTCCTTGCTTAGACTGTTATTTTACTGGACATTTTTATCAAAGATGTTTACATTCCTGCAAAACATTTGGAACAAACGAAGCAGCCGTTCTGCAGAGAAATGGACTGATGGTTGCCAAGGAAACTATGTGAAGTCACAGAAAGCAGATTATCTCATAATGCTTTATCCAGTGTCAGAAACAGGCAGCCTGACTAGAGAACAAACTTCCAATTAACAACCAACAATTCAAGGCCAGAGAATAGGAATAAAATAGAAGGACACCTATGAAAGGTCATGTTCAACTTATTTATTGGTTACTTTGCTCTATACTCAAACCAATTTTTCTGATTGCTTTCTACCCCATATATATCTATTTTAACCAGTTTAGACTTCTATATGAGGCAAATCCAGAAAAGTAGAATTTGACATTTTGGAGAAATTTTCAGGATTTGTTTGAAAAAATTCTTTTGCTCAGTGAGGTTTTTATCCATTCAATTTATTTAATTTATTAAATTAAATTAAAAAAATTTTTTTTTAAATTTCTGAAAGTCATTTGGAGAGAGCAAGCTTGGTGATTAATGGTTTGAGTTCTAGTATCAGACTCCTTGGGTATAAATCCTAGCTTTGTTGCTGATAGGCTGTTGATCTTGCTCAAATGATTTTACTTCTCCAAACCTCAGTTTCTTCATCTGTAAAATGGGAGTATTAACAGCATACACCTTCGCAATGCAAGTTTCTACCTTGTTTTGGGAATTAAATGAAATAATCCATGCAAAGGGTTCAACATAATACTTGTACATACTAAGAGCTTAAAAGGTGGTTAGCAATGTTTATCTGAAGAAAGCACGCAAATTTAAAAATATTTCTAAAAAGGTGAGGTCTTTTTTTTCTTTTTTTTTGCCAAGAAGCCAGGAATTTTGAAAAGGTTCATCTTGTGAAACAAAAACAAAACAGAAAATGTCTATGTTTTGCAATATTTAACTTGGACTAGCATCAAAATCACTGAGGAAGCTTTATCAAAGATGTATTTGGAAGCCCCCAGAAAATAGTGCCCCATGTGAAGACACTAGCCAGCCATCTCCTTGAAAGTCAGGATTGGAAATGCAGTTATCCCAGCTGGACTTTGGAAAGTCTTACTGTCTGACAGCTCAGACCCCCGTTTCCTGCTTGCTAAACCAACAAGCTTTTTGCAACATCTGTATGAATGAAACCACTGTCAGCATGGACTAAAGGGACAGGGAGAGATTGAAGGAAAAACAGCTTCAGGAGGAAAACTATGGAAGCTGAGGTCTGGAATTAAAACATCTCTTCCAGCTAAGAGAGGGACCCCACCCTGCCCGGGCATTTGAAGAGGGTGGATCTTCCAGCCTATTGTTCAGGGAAAGTTTAGCCAGACAGGCTATGGGAAGGTTGGAGCATGTACCTCAGAGATTGGAGAAAGTGTGGCTGCCACTCCAGCATTCTTGGAGGGTGAGGTCTGGAGCTCGGCTAGCACCCGGATGCTTGATGTGGATAGAACCGAGAAAATGGCCATCGGGCAAGCCCGTGGAAGGGGTGGGCCCCTGTGGCAGTTTGATATAGTTATGAATTCCAAAAATAGATGTAGATTATGTTTGTAAATGGGTCTGTTCCTCTCGGCATGATTAAATTATGATTAGGGCTTTAATTGGGCCATGTCAGTAGGGCGTTGAGTCCCTGCCCCTTGGTGGGTGGGGACCCAGAGATAAAAGACATGGCAAAGGACAGAGTTGGAGTTTTGATGTTGGAGTTCTGATGCTGAGTTTTAATGCTGGAGCCTGGGGAAGTAAGCACACAGAGGAGCTTGGTCGTGAGGAAGGAGAGAAGGCCCCGGGAAAAGAGATGAGCCGTTTGCCTGACAGTTCACAGTTGGCCTTGTGGAGTGAGGCAAAACCTAGAGAGCCTCATAGTCTACAGCTGACCTTGTAGAGGAGACAGAGGAGCTGAGCCTGGAGAGAAAAGGAGCCCCTGGAGGAGAGGAGCCCAAGAAGCCTGAACCCTGGCAAACGTCGGCAGCTGTCTTGCTCCAACACGTGGCCGTAGACTTTGGTGAGGGAAGTAACTTATGCTTTATGGCCTGGTAACTGTAAGCTTCTACCCCAAATAAATACCCTTTATAAAAACCAAACAGTTTCTGGTATTTTGCATCAGCACCCTTTTGACTGACTAATACAGCCCCCATGAGGCCCTTAGGAGAAGACACCACTCTTCTATAGATGATTCTCAGGCTGTGGAATCTAATGGAGTATGCCCTGCAGGTTTTCTGAACCATCCGGGACCCATGATACCTCTATTGCTTCCAGTTTCTCCTTATGGTAATGCAAGTGTTTATCCTGTGTCTTTTCCCCATTTGTATATTGGAAGCAGATATGTTGTTTTGTAAGTTTCACAGGTGTACAGCCAGAGGGAACTTTTGACCAAAGACAAACTGCAGGCCTGTAACAGATTTTTATGTCATTTTTGTACTTAGCATTGCTATTTAAATGATTTAAGGCTTTTGAAATATTGTGATGTAATGAATTTATTTTGCATATGGAAGGAACATGTCTTTTTGGGGATACAGAGGGTGTAGTGTGCTAGTTTGAAATCATTTTATGAATCCCCAAAAGAGAAAGATTGTGGGCTGGTCCACTCCTGTGGCTGTGAGCAACCTTTTCAATTGGACTACCTCAGTGAGGTGTGATTCAGGTTGAGTCTCCATGCTCTTGCTGGGTCTGATAAAAAAAAATGGAGCACATAGGAAAAGAGAGCTCTTCCATTTTTTATCCTGCCATGTAAGAGAAAGGAGAGGCTCAAAGAGCCAAGGCCTTGGTGTTACCGGATTTTGTCTAGGTTCTTGACTTATGCTGCAGAAATGAATTTCAGAGCACGCTGGTTACTTAGGCTAGTAATTTATTAAGGTAGGGAGGGAAGAGAAATGGGAGAAAATAACAGATCATGGGTCCCCAGTAGAGAGGAAGGGGCTGAAGAGTGATAAAGAGGGCTGATTTATAGACTACAATTTCCCATTATAAATTATAAATGCCCAAGTTCTACTCTATCACTTTGCTAGGGCAAAGGGGGGACACGGTGAGAGCAGGGCGCAGAAATCAGGCTCAGGAGAGTGTGGGAGAGAGATTTGACCTTTGCGCTTGCTTTTTTAACCATTAATTATTCCACTCCTTTGCTAATGGCATGGGAGGAGTCCCAGGTGTTTGCGGTTTTGATTGATTACCCCACCCATCAATCCCCCAAGTGGGCCCAATGATAATGTCCCTGGAGAATATCTGGGGCTTCTCCTGGCTTCTGGAGGAAATCTCATTCTGAATGGCAGAAATCTCGTGAGGGTCTTCCAGCAGCCATCTTGGGGGTATTGATGTCTATGTGGACTTCTTGCCAGGTTTCAGATCCATCTATTGATTCCCTATTTCACTAGCTTGCTTCACTGGGGAGAGAGGAGCCATATGCCTGATAGTTTGAAATCAGGAAGAAAGCGTAGCAGCTGAGCCTGAGAGAAGAGGCCCTATGTCTGGTTGCCCACAGCTGAGCTCCAGGAGCTGGCACAGCCCAGAGGGGAGGGCAGAGACCAGGTGGAGATTGCCCCCATCTTGCTTCATCACGTGGCAGCTGACGGGTGAGAAAGCAGCTCATATGGTGCCTGAAGCTGGACTTTTCATGGCCTTGGGACTGTAAGCTTTTACCCCAAATAAACATCCCTTATAAGACAAAAAAGATAGATTTGGGGACCTGTTGTGGGTTGATTGGTGTTCCCCAAAAAGGTTTGTTCAAGCCTTAATCACCAGAACCTGTGAGTGTGACCTTTAAAATTAGGGTCTATGCAGATGGAATTAGCTAAGACGAGGTCACGCCTGATTATTATGGGCTCAACTCCAATATGACATGTGTCCTTAGAAGGGAAGAAGAGACAGACACACAGACCCAGAGAGGGGACGGCAGCAGGAAGTGGAGCTGTCATAAACCAGGGAGCGCCTGGCCCTGCCAGCACCTTGATTTCAGACTCTCAGCTTCCAGGACTGTGACAGAATAAATTTCTGTTGTTTCCAGCGACCTCATTTGTTAAGCAGCCCTAGCAAAGTGATAGAGGGCCCTCTGCTAGACCTACTGACTCACAGACCCGGATGTGGGGTTCAGGCGTGTGTAGGTCTCTTCGTGGGTCTGATTCATTTTAGCAAACCCAGCAGTCCTCTGTGGTGCTCCTGAGAATCATTTGTTTTGTTCATTGAAATGCATTTTTCTGAATTAGGTCTGTACATGTGGGGTGGGGCGGGGGGTAATAATCTGAATAAGCATCTTAGGATTCTGCTGCAGGTGATCTAAAATCCACACTTTGAGAAACCTTTCTTCAGAGTCTCTCTAAGTCCCTTCCCCCACTCAAACCCAAAAGGAGGGCCTCTGACCATGTCCACAGCTGCTTATGAGTACGGAATGGAGCTTTTTTGGGGGAGTGGGGGTGGAGGCTAAAACCCCTTTCTTCCATGTGGCAAGCTGCTCGCTCTCTCCACTTTGTCTCTCCTGGAACCCAGACCTCTTCTTGCTTGAGAGGCTCTCTTTCCCTTTTCTCTACTTCACTTATAAGGCCAAATGGAAGGGAGGCCAGGGGTGCTGGGAAAGAAGCCTCCTGTGAGTGGTTTAGGCCACTTGTTCTGTAGGCCAAGAAAGAAACATTTCCTCTGGACTCGTTTTTCCGCATTTCCTCTAGTCACTGGAAGTTAGAGGGCCAAGGAAGTGGTATTTTTTTTTTAAAACCTGAGTTGTAGCATTTGCTGATTTCCCCCCATGGCTGGTTTCACACTGCCAACATGAAGCCACTGAATGCAGATTTGGGAAGAGACGCTCACCACTGGCTCTCGGGAGCCAGTTCCAGCCAGCCCAGCACTGCTCTGGGCTAAGATATAGGATCCTGCTGTGGGCCCAGTGGAAATAAAGACACAAGGAATAGGCTGTTTGGGCAGGGCCTAGTCTTGACCTTAAGCCAGAGGAACAAAGGAAGGTCTTCTCCTTAATCTGTGGCCCAGCTCAGTTTATCAGGGAAGAAAACCACATAGTCCTCAGAATGGAAAAATAAGTTTTTTACAAGTACAAAATGTCAGTAGGTTCATAGTTGCCACGTGGAGTGCTGTGTGGAAAGAATTATGAGGGTGCATTTTGGCTTGGCAGGACTAATTACTATAATCAGTTTATGAGATCGGAAATGGATATGAGGGAGAAGTGAAGGCACGTGCTTCTACTGTCCATGGCATGTGATTCCATCCATTCATTCAGGAAGTATTGATTGACTTCCCATTAAGTTTCAGGCACTGCTCTAGGCATTGTAGTCAGAGCAGTGAGCAAAATAAAGATCTAACATACTAGTAGGAGAGAGATACTAAACAAATCCATACTAGTGGGAGAGAGACACTAAACAAATCCATCTGTTAGGTAGCATTGAGGCTATGGAGAAAACAAGCAGGTTGAGGACAAAGAGAATGATGGGGTGGAGAAGTTCTGAGATAGGCTGGTTGGGAAAGGTGTCTTGATAAGGTAACATTTGAACAGAGACATGAAGGAACTGAGAGAGTGAGCTAAGTACTTTCTACAGGAGGAGGTCGAGGCAGAGGAAATAGCAAGGGCGAAGGCCCTGAGTGGGAGCAAAACCTTAGGTGGGTTTGTCCACAGTGACAGCAAGGGGCTCCTTGTGACTGGCTCCCAGCGACTAAGGAAGGGGGTGGGAAATTAGGGCAGAGCAGTGCCGTAGGGCAAGATAATGTTGAGCTTTGCAGGACTGGGTCCAAAACCCTAATTAGTAATAACATGAGAATTTCCCATCTGTATTTATTTCTCATGCCTAAGTAGACAGTTTGTCAAGAATTCATGAGTCTTATTCAAAACATCTTTCCTTTAGAAACACGAATGGGTCTGTCAGGAGTAGCTCTAGCTCGGGGCCCATCTCTGGAAGTAGAAAGAGAAAATGAGAATACAAGTGTATGAGAAGAGTAAAAAAAATACATGTGCTGTCAAAGAAGATGCATTCCAATGATACTTCATTTTCAGGCAGGAAGGGAGAAGCAGGCAAAGAGATTAACAGATTTTCAATTTTGGGCATTTCTGACACCAGGATGAAACTCTGTGGTCTTATACACACAGGGAAGCTGGTTTTGAAGAAAAATGGACAGACTTTGGAAGCTGCAAGATATGAATTTCAATTCCAACTCAGCCATTTCCTTAATTTTCCTTCAGCAAATATATCTTGAATGTCTATTTCCTACCAGGTTCTGTGCTAAGGTACCAGGAGGTATAAAAATGAATAAGATACTGCCCTTTCCTCAAGGAGCTCACAGTCTATTTAAGAGCTGTGGGAATGACCGAGGGCAAGTTATTTAACCTCACTGATGTCATAAGATAATAAAACCAACCCCTAAAGGGTATAGGGGATTAAGTGAGGTAATGGAGAAAAAAGAAAAAACTGAACCAGTGCCTAGAGATGCCCAGCATACATTAGCTTCTTTGTCCATCTTCCATCCCCTGTTTCTTCTAAAGTCTTTTAGGGGATGGAATTGGTCACACGGTGGTTTCTCCTGCATACTCTCCTACTCTGGTCAAAGTAAAAATCAAGGGCAGCCTTGAAGGGAAAATAATTCACAAAATTGTACCACGAAGTTAGAGGCATGGGCTAGAAATTGGAGGCTATTTCTCATCTGAATTGCTTCATCTGTATATCCACATAACCCTGACGATCATAGGTTTCACTCTAAAAAGTCATATATCAGCTCTTCAGAACTTGGTCTAGATTTTTTCAAAGACAAGATGCTTTAAATGACTTCCAGGGTAATCATGAAGACATATTGAATCCACATGTAATTTCAGCTAAATTATGGGTTCCAGAGTTTCCTTGAACCCCAAGCTTCCCATGAATGCTGAGTTCTCATGGAGTTGTTGACTGAGATTCAAGAATATGGGGCTCTATCTGCAACATGAAAGGAGGCTCTATCTGCGACAGCCAGAGAGGGTAGTGCCAACAAACTGGCCATTAATATAAAACGTCTTAATAAAGTAGAGGTTACATATAAATTTCAAACTTCTCATTGTCTTTCTCTCTTGCTTTCTCTTTCTCTCTTTTAAAACAGATCTACTTCCCCCACTTTGCTAAGTTACCAGCCAACTGGCTGGACCCAAGAAGTAGCATAGTTCTGCAGTGGGATTGGGAACAGGGAGAGGAGGGAAGGAAGGGACAGGAAAGGGGTATATGTGTGTGTATCCACGTGTGTGTTTATGCGGAGTTGGATTATCTAACATTAAGGGAGGCATTCTTTCTGATTTTCATCTCTGTATATAGATAACAAATGTGGTAGGTGATGGAATTTTGGATTGCACCTCTTCCTTCTAATACCACATGTGAAAGAAAAAACTCAGGGGTTGCTTGGTACCTGTCTAGTGAAATCAGTAGATTTTCAGCTGGCTGTGTGTATGCATGCATTTAGAAACTCTTGAGCATGAGATTCAGAGAAGACGGATGTCTCTGTACTCTAAAGCCTTTATTTATTTATTTGCACATAACATATTTAATTCCAAGGTGCTCAAGGCATTTTCAAACATTAAATTAACTGTTAATCCTCTTCATGTCTTTATAAAGCAGTGAAAACATCTTTTGTTATAAAACATTAGGAACTAAATGTGAAAAATAGACTTAACAGGAATAGGGATAATGAAGAGGGATGAAAGGAGAAAGAAAATGCAATAGGAAAAAGAGGCCTAGATGAAAAGAAAAGTCTCCTTTAGCTCCCAGCTAAACAGGGAAACCTCTGGCAAATTTTCCCTACACGTGGGTCCCAAGTCAGCTGTCCAGAATTCCATATGGCGACTCTGTATGTGTTTATAGCTCTGCTGCTTTTTAGCCTCCCCACTTGAAGATTAAATTTCCTTGTTAGTAAAATATGAATTATAACAGTATTCATCTCATAGATTTATTGTGAAGAACACATAGAAGGCTTGAAATAAGTTTGTTATCTTCATTATCATCATCATTATCACCCACCATCATCAAGCAAGTCTCTCTCTCGGTTGCTGCGGGTAAGGAGATTATTTTGTTAGCACCCCTTTGGCTGACTAATACACCTAGTAATAGAGTTACCTTCTGAAAGCCTAATTGTTGCTCAAATGTGGCCTCTCTCTAAGCCAAACTCAACATATAAACTCACTACCTTCCCCCCAGCATGGGACATGACTCCCAGGGATAAGCCTCCCTGGCACTGAGGGATTATTACCAAGCATCAACTAGCAATGCATTTGGAAAAGACCTTGACCAAAATGGGGAAATTTTAATTAAATACAAATGAGTTTTTTTGTCTTAGAGATTTCAAAATGAGTCGGGAGGTGATTCCAGGGGTTATGCTTATGCATGTCTCAGCATGACATCACTGACTGCCACAGTAAACAGTGCTTCAAACGGTGGGGCTTCTGAGGGCTCTAGAGACATCCAGACACTATAAGTAGGACAGACAAGCTCAGGAATTCGACACCCTGTCAGCGAGCCTTATTTTTGAATTAATGCTCCCCAGTGTAACAGAGTTAGACTCATTTATAGTTTCCCTACACATGGGTCTTCTGCCCCTTTTATTTGAACCTATAATTAGCACTATACCTATTAAATATATGTCCCAGAGACTTAAATCTTCCAGCTGTTCATATGCTGGTTGAGACTTAAATCTCAGCAGAGATGCAACCAATACTTACTCTTCAGTTCATCGGACTGTCCTAGGACAACTAACAAAAGGGAATGATGGACAATGCCCATCCCCCCCAAAAAAGAGAGCATCTACAACCACAGGCAAGACAGTTCCATCCATCTGCCCCATGGGATCTAAGCCCCCTCTCAATTGGAAGCAGAGTGAGCATCACCATCCCAAAATCCTCAAGATTGAGGAATGAACAAATATAAGAGGTGGATGTAACTATGGACTAAAGTAGACCTTATTATTCTAGTAATGGAAGAACTTTTAACATTGATATAAAGACAGTGATCACCAGAGGTTCTGAGGGGAGAGAGAGAGGGAAGAATAGGTATAACATGGGAAATTTTTGGGACATTGGAATTGTTCTGCATGATATTACAATGATGGATATAGGCCATTATACATTTTGTCAAAACCTATAAAATTGTATGGTGCAAAGTGTAAACCGTAATGTAAACTATAGACCATGGTTAGTAGCAATGTTTCAATATGTGTTCATCAATTGTAACAAATGTAGCATGCTAATGAAAACTGTTACTAATGGGGGAAAGTGTGGGAGGAGTGGGGTGGGCTATATTGGAATCTCCTACATTTTCTATGTAACACTTATGTAATCTAAAGCTTTTTTAAAAATGAAAAAAAAAAAAAAA
>JAQZBX010031550.1:0-26277 GCA_029593785.1 Cabassous unicinctus | reverse complement strand
CACACTTTATTTATCAACAACAACCTTCAGTTGTGTGGTACATTTGCTAAAATTGATGAGCACATATTGAAGCATTGCTACTAACTCTGGACTATAGTTTACATTATACTTTGCACTCTATCCCACACAATTTTGTAGGTTATGACACAATATATAATGACCTGTAACCATCATTGCAATGTCATGCAGGACAATTCCAATGTCCCAAGAATGCCCCTATATTACACCTTTCTTCCATCTCCTTCCCCTCAGAACTTCTGGTGGCCAATGCCTTTATATCTATGATAAAAGCTCTTCCATTGTTAGAATAATTAAAAGTCTACAGTACAATAATAATAAATCTACTTTAGTACATTGTTCATTCCCCAATCTTGAGGATTTAGGGATGGTGATGCACACTCTTCCTCTAATTGAGAAAGGGCTTAGATCCCATGGGGCACATCAATGGAACTATCCTGCTTGCCATTGAAGATACTCTCTGTTCCCTGGGATGGGTATTGTCTATCTTCATCTCCTTGTTAGTTGTCCTGGGTGAGTCCAATGAAGTGGAAAATAGGTGCTGCAACTCTGCTGAGATTCAAGGCTCAATTGGCACATGGACAGATCAGAGACGTAAGTCTCTAGGACATATATTTATCAAGTATAGTGCTAATTATAGGTTCAAATAAGCAGGGCACAAGAGCCATGAGTAGGGAAACTATAAATGAGTCTAACTCTCTTACACTGGGGAGCATAAATTCCCCAAAGTAAGACCCACTGACAGGGTGTCAAATTCCCGAGCTGTGTGCCCTGCTTATAGTGTCTGGATGTCTATAGAGCCCACAGAAGCCCCACTATTTGAGGCAATATTTACTGTCATAGTCAATTAGATACTACTGAGATGTGCACAAGTATAATCTCTGGAATGACCTCCTGACTCACTGTGAAATCTCTTAGCCATAAAAACTAATTTGTATTTACCATTTCCCCCTTTTGATCAAGGGCTTTTTCCAGATGAGTTGCTAGTTGGCATTTGGTAATAATCCCTCAGTGACAGGGAGACTCATCCCCCGGGAGTCATGTCACATGCCCAAGGGAAGGTAGCACGTTTAAATGCTGATTGTCTTAGAGAGAGGCCACATTGGAGCAACAAGGAAGCTTTCAGGAGGTAACTCTTAGGCAATATACAATACTAGGTTACATTTCACTTTGATAAGAAAAGGTTCATAAGTAACAATCATCAATATCAAGGGCCTGGCACAATGGTCTGTCTTCCTTCACTAGGCACCGCCCTTATATTTGTGGGATTCTTGCCATCTTATTAGAGAATGTAGCAGAACTCCCCAGGATGGGAATTCAATATTCTTTTGGTTATTGTGTGGATCTCCACCCTCCAAGACAATGCCCCATGAACACTTGAACATACTCATATGCTTTAGAGGTCTGCCCCAGGTGAACCCCTCCCCATGCATCCCCCTATCACCAACAGCCCACAATAGTGATCCTCCCTTGCCACAGTTGTGACCTTCTGGGATCCAAAACCTCTCCAAAAATTAAGCCAACAAAAATAAATAAATAAAATTAATAAGAAAATTAATTAGTTGTGCATTGATGGGCATGACAGTGGTGCTGTGTTGTGATTGGGTTCAGCAGTGCTGGTCTGTGAGGTGAAGAAGGGTGGGGGGTTGCTTTGGACTATACATGGAACTGGGGGGAAGGTCAGGAGAAGGAGCAGGTGAACTCTGGGGATTTGCAGGTCTGTAGTTAAAACTACAATGTTTGGAATGCTCTTTTGGCAAATATGGCAGGGGAGGGTTACTAGTTTAGCATGCCATTATTATTTCATTTTCTTATTAATTTTATTTGGTTATCTTGTTGGCTTCATTTTTGGAGTGGTTTTGGAAATTTGGTGTTTTAAACAAATTTGGAATATTTTCAATCTTTATTACTTCAAACCCTTTCCTTTTGAATTTCCCCCCTTCTTCTTAGACTGTAGTTACACATTTTTAGACTACTTCATATAATACCACAAATCACAAAATTCTGCATATTTGTCAATATTTGTATATTGTTCTAAATTAGGATAATTTCTTATGTTCTATTTGTCAGTTCTAAGCACACTGACACTTTCTTCTGCCTGCCAATCTTAAATCTCTCCATAATTAATTCTCTCTCTCTCTCTTTTTTTATTTGTAGTAATCAGACATGTTTAATTTTTGTTTCTCCTTCCTCATCCTCTTCAGCTTTGTTCACATACAGGCCCTTTTCCCTGTCTTAGCACAAATCACAACTATAAAGACTGACAAAAAGTTCTTTTCCTTGTGGCAACACCTAGTCTCTAAGGATACATCTGGGATTTCTTGTTGCTTTCTTCATCCAGAGGTGGATAGCAGGGAGGGACAGAATTTGTGGGAGAGAAGGCAGTGAAGGGTTTCTTCTTTCATCACAAAATATTCCTTGTAAAAAATATGATATATATTTTTAAAATATATCCAGTTCAATTGCAATTGTTGGGCCAAGCACTGGGAAGTGCCACCTTGGTCGACATATTTCTGTGTTTTTTTTAATCAGTTGTCCTACAACATTCATGCTGAGGCTTCTATGCTCACAATTAACAGGAAAAAGTGTGTCTTTGGGTCTGGAGTGTGTGTTGTTGGGTGGGAGCAGGCAGGAGGAGAGCTGGAGGCTCTGTGGTGAGGAAGAAGGAATTGGCTTTTTACTTCACCACAGTCTTAGATGCAAATACAAATATATTTAAGTCTGAGGCTACTGCCATCAGTAGTGCTATTATCACTCCTTAATGAAATAATTCACTTCAGCATAAAATATATTCAGACCAAAAAGTCTTTTTTTTCCCTTTCCCCCTTTCCAGGAAAGCTTACCATATCACCTTACTAAAGGATCTCACCACAGATATTTCCAGTGATTTGGCCAAGAGCCGTTAAATGTAATTCAGAGTTTTTGGATCCGCCCTTTCGGCATTAGACAACAGATTTGTAGCTGTGTTTTTGGTCTTCCCAATACACCCAGAAGTCTGAAGTCTCCGCCTTTCCCCATGTCCTCATCCATGAAGTGAGAGACACAGATGCCAAGGCTCCATGGCTGGTCAGAAGGGCAGGGGAAGGGGAAACTCTGGGTCACTAGATCAGCTCAGGAGGGACTCCCCACAGAGGGAGTAACGAGTTGCAGAGTCCACTCTGAGGCCCATGCCTCGGGGGCGGGCCCATGCTCATCCAGCAGGCTCTGCTTGGCCTAGAGCTCCCAGCGAGGGCTGCGGGGCCAGGGAGGGGTGGGGGGGGGGGTGCTGGCTACGGGAGGAGCGGGCTGCGAGCTGGCGGTTTTAGGCGGCCAAGGGTACCTGAGGCGGCGGGCATCAACATCGGCGCGTAATGCAGATCCTGTTTCATTTTTTTGTACTAGAAATTCCATTTGATCTATTTATGGTTCCTGTAGTTTGCTGTTCTTTCCCAAATCTTTATTATGACATTGTTTACACTGTATTTTAAACATATTTGTAATATCTGCTTTGATTTACTCATCTGTTAATTCCAACATCTGAAGTATGTCAAGGTTGTTTTCTATTGACTATTAATCCTTTGGATACAGGTCCCAAGTCTTGCTTCTTTGCATAGAAAGTAGTTTTTTATAATATGCTGTATTTTTGTGGATGCATTTTTCTTTAGAGATGGTTGATATTTTCTTCTGTTAGATAATTTATCTGTGTTTCTGGTAGATGTTTTTGAGATTTGTGAAGATTTCCTAGGTGAGTTTAAAATAATTATCATATTCTAAGGTTATATTAGCTCTACTTCTAATGTACAAATTTTCATGAATTGCAGATGAGTCCTGGATTCTCCTCAAAATTTGACTGATCAGAAGTCCTATGCCTCCCAATCTGAAGGAAACATCAAAATTTTCTTAATGATGACTGTGGCAGTTTGGCAACATTTATGAATTCCAGAAATATATATTGAATTGTGTTTAGTAAACTGGTCTGTTCTGCTGGATGTATTAGATTATATTAAATACAGAGGTTTCACTTTTACTTGATTAAATTATGATTAAGGCTTTGATTCGGCCACATCAGTGGAATGTTGAGTCCCTACCCCAGTGGTGGACAGGGACTCACAGAGAAAATGACAAGGCAGAGGAGGGAGTTTTGAGTTTTGATGCTGGAGCCCAGGAAGTAAATACAAAAGAGAAGAACAGAGAGGAATAGAGAAGGCTCCATAGACATGGCAGAGGACCCAGGAAGAGAGAGACCCTGATAATCTACAGCTGACCTTGTGGAGAGAACAGAGTAGCTGAGCCCTGGAAGAAAGGAGCCCCTGGGAGAGAGACAAAGCCTTATGCCAGACTGCAGCTGAGGTCAGAAGGAGCTGGGACCATGTAGCTTTAGGAGGGAGAGGAAGGCTGAATCCTGGGGATTTAGTATTAGCTTTCTCAATTGCTGTTTGATTAGTATCTTTAAGGTACAGTAGGTATTGAGATCAACAGAATGGAGGATGTGATCTCAATTTTCAAGAATTGTAACTCATAGAAGATTGGTAACAGATTAATTATTACACTGTTAGGAATGTGGGAAAGATGCTAATTAGATGATTGCAATGTTGAGGTCATTTTATTGTGAACCAACCAATGTCATGTAAATGATCTCTTGTCCCAGGATGCCAAATATTGGCAACAATTGACTCAATGATTTCCATCAACGTGATAGTTAAGAAGGGTTGGAAGTGAATCTTACTTCAAGGATAAGTCTGGATTAATAAAAGGAGTACTTCAAAGTCATATACTTTTCCATCTACAAAATCTTGTAAGAGTATCAATGTGATCACATAATGTAGGAGTTTGCAGATAGCTACATAGTGGTCATAGGACATGGTGGCCAGGAGAAGCCATGCTGTAACATCAAAGAGTTCTGTAAAAAACTTTGCATGACACAATCGTCATATGTGATTGTCTTGTCACCTGCTGTTATGCTGTAGAAGTATCTAGGAATAAAGCAGGATGTAAATGACATTTCTAAGAAGGAGAAATTTTGTAGTAACATTACATGGCAGTTTTAAGGTTTGAATCCATGAAGGTCAGGGAGATGCTTGTCAGGTTCCCAGTTACACTCAATATGTAGGTGAGAAATAGAAAGATGAAAATGAGAACATTCAGTTGTGATTATCAGTCAATCAGAGAGGATAAATATTATTATTGTGTGGTTACTCATCACTGAATCCTTACTTATATTATAGGAGGAGAGAGGTGTTAACATCATTTTGCAGAATTCACGGCTCAACAAACTCAGCCAACCATCTCAGATGCATGCAAGTTTTATTTAATTTTGTTATAAGCAGTATCATTGTACTTAGTTTCCACAGTTGTGTGTGTTGGAAATGGCATGGAATAATTTTTACCAAATTAGATTACTTTACCCTTAAAACACCCCAACATTTTATGAATTTTTCCTTCTTACCACTGTTTATTCCTAAATTGTATTTTATTTATCTGCACATTGGATGGGCATTATCCATAGAGTTATCTTGAACTGCTAACTGCAACTGAATCGTAAAGCCAAATCTTAAACTTCTTCAACACTTTACTGTTTTTCATTATAAATTGTTTAGTAATAAATTGCAAATATATGGCAGTTTGTTCCTCACTATATATTTCTTCATAACTTTTGCTTTTGATATGAGTTTTTGCATTATTACAATTTTAATAATTTGGGTTTTGTCTTTCAGCAAATTTCTACTCATTCTTTTATGTCTCTCATGTAATTCAGTCTGAAGTGACATTCATTACTTAGAATGTTAAGGCCATTGGGTGCGATATATAGAAAGTTGTTTGGCACACACATAATTGTTTTAAAGTCTCCATCTGTAACTTCCAACATCCTGGCATTAATATCACTAAGGGCAAAATTTCAGTTTCACAGGAGTGGAGGTGCTCAAGCGATTACGTGCCTCCCTCCCACATGGGAGGCCCCAGGTTCATTTCCTGATGCCTTTAAAAAAAAGAAGAAGAACACAAGCAGACAGGGAGCACAAACAACAAGGGGGGGGGAGAAAAAATAAATAAATCTTTTTTTAAAATTCTGTTTTAAACTACTGATCTCTTTTTCCCAGCTTTGCTTGTTTCTCAGTGATTTCGATATGCAATCTCTACTACAGAAATAATGATAATAACCTTCAACTATTGTTAAATAAGTAATCTAGTTAGTATACATGGAATGTAAAAAAGTGCTTGTCTCATAACATACAATACTTTTAGGTTTACTGATTCATTGACCTGATATGCAATTATTTTCTTTTTATTTGTCATCTTTCTTAATTCACTTAGTTATAATCACATTTCTTGCTTTCACCATTATAATGAAACAGTTTTTGCCAAAGTTTATCAATTTTTGCCCCCAAGTTATTAGAAGACTTTTATGTGGAACGTGTACTTTAGACCACACACTGTCTAAAACAAAGTCATGAAAAATATCTTAAAACCTCACAAATTTTTCCTCTCACCTTTTTTATTCTAATTCCTGAGTGCTTTTATCTTCTTGGTCACTATTATGCTTCTCTTTCTCTTTCTTCTAAGTTAGATCTGTTTAACTCAGTAAATAGACTCTCATGGATATTATATTGAACTCCTAATTACTTTGTATATGAAAAATATTGCTTTTTGCAATATCAGGAATAAGAATACACCTTGAACATAAACCATAGTAATCCCACACCTACATAATTTTTTTCAATGGGTTTTTTTAATAAGATAACTAATATGTTTGTCCAGTTAGTGAAATAATCACTTTAAATCAGTTGTCTACCTGGAATATTCTTTTCTCTGATCATCTTTGCCTTTTTATTTATGTATGGCACCCAAACACAAGTTTCACCTACACCACAAATAAAAAGTGCCTGAGTTTTAGGTTTAAACATCTGTTGTTCTTGGAACCTGATGAATCTCTGATATATGGGGTGGATGTCTTTTATAAGAAGCAATCTCCTTTCAAAGCATTACTCTGAGAAACTATATTTTTTGAGGTTAGGACTAATTTTTTATTGGAATAGTGTCTATAAGTAACCTAATTTCAGACATGTACACAATGCCAGAAGAAAATTACATTTAAAAAAATCAAATCAAATTTCCCATATACAACTACATTATTCTTATTTGTTATGCATCCAAAAATACTGTGATATTGAATTTACTCATTTAATTTGCTATATATTGAGTCTAATATCATAACATTTTGTTCATTGAATGAATTTATATAGTGATGTATGTCTTAATATGGGGAACACTATTATGATTATATACCCTATTTCTACTCTGGGCAAAACTTGTCTTAGCTGCTTGTCTTTGCTAATCTGTCAAGAAGAGGAATAGTTGTATTTTCATTGATGCTGGTTTTGCCTCCTTGTTGTATCTCTCAGTAAGATATTAAAACCTGAAGTAAGGGACTTTGCAGTTCTGAAATTTTTTCAAATACTTCTTTATAGATATCCTCTCAAAGAACACATAATAAATACTACATCAACTGAGCAAACATTTAAAAATTGAATCAATGCTTCCCAAGAGAAAGTCTTCTTGTAATTTTCCAGGAGCTTGCATTTATATTATTATGTGAAAGTTTTATTATTGTCCTTGTCTGACAGTGCTGTTGTCACAAATACCATAAATGTTTTGGCTTAACCATGGGAATTTATTGTCTCATGGTTTTGGCTGCTAGAATGTGAAATCAAGTTTCAATAGGCCATGCTTTCTTCTGGAACATGTAGGGTCTGCTGCTGAAAGCTTAAGTCCTTTGGGTTCTTTTGCTTGCATCTCTGCCTATTCACATGATGACTATTTCATTCTTTGGCTCCTTTTGCCTTTAGGTTTCTTCTGATTTTCTGCATCAGAATTTTCTCTGTCTTTTAACAACTCCAAAGATATGGAAAAGGGCCTCTCAAGATTCAATTTGCTCTCCCCTAATTGGGACCTTCAAAGATCCTATTCACAAATGAGTCTGTACTTAAACTAATAATAACACCTTGGAGGTGCTTATTTAAAAATGGGTTCACATCAGCAGTAGAGTGGAAGAAGTCTTCAACACATCTTTATGGGGTACATAATTAAATCTGCAACAACAAATTGCTTTAAAATAGTATTCCCTGCTGAGATGAGCCTGAGTCAGCTTCTGATCATGTGTCCAAATGCCAGAGTTAAATACCAGATATTCAGTAACTATTACAGAAAAAGTACATGGACTTGCTCATGGTTTGACTAGAACTGGGATGCTTCCTTGTAAGGTAGGTCACACCTGCCCTTTACATCAGACTATCTGCGGATGAATAAAGGCCCATTTCTGCAGCCCATGTGAACAGTTACAGCAGCCTTGGGTGAGCTGCATTTTCTATCTTCAATCAATTGCATAAATTCATTTAAAAGGAACTCCTGCTAGCCATGGAAGACTTGATTTTCTGACCTCTCTTTGCACAGAGAGTTCTGCAGTTTCACACATGGTGTTTCTCTTTTTTGCCTAATCCCCAACCAAGTGGGAAAAAGGAGTCCTTGGTGACCCAGTTTCAAAAATTACTGACAGAAGAAGTGAATGTGGCAGATGTGGCAAATGTGTTTTGTCTTACATTTGAGTGAGTTTTTTGATTGTACATTCAAATTTTTGATCCAACCCTTGATATGAAGGTGGGAATTGATGTGGTGTGCCCTTATTATATTAGGTATTCTTGTCCTAGTCTGTATACTGCTGGCAGTGAATGTAGATTTTTGCCAGAAGTAATATACTCAGGTGGGCAAAATTGATTGAGACTTCACTGATCCAAATCTTAATTCTATTTCAAGATAATGTCTACTACAGTGTAAGTCATGGGATAATTTCAGCACTCTTTAAAGAATTTTAATTTTAAGTCCTGTTGTTCATAACTGGATTAAATTCCTCAGGCTAAGATAAATAGGTAAAATTTGCTAAGTCATTTTAAGAGATTTGGATATGCCATGGCATTTTCTGGCCTGCTTCTCAAACATTGATTGTGTATTATCAGCTCAAGGTTCACTAATTTTGTATTTTCCTATCATGTTTCAAAAGTCATCTAACTTTTCTGCCCAGTTGAGACATTTATTGTTTCTCTACTCCCCATCTTTTTGAAATATTTTTCCCATTATGCTGCACAATGTCAACAGTTCTATCAGTGCCCTTTCCTATGTTTGGCCTCCCAAAGGCAAGGTGTGTCTTAGCCTATATAACTTGAGCCCCTTACATTCCTATTGCTTTGAGGAAAAGACCTCTTTGTTAATCAGAGAAATGCAGGGAGTTACCTTTTCATGTTAAGTATGTGAAATCCCTACCTTTATCCATTGCAGGAGGTTGGTAGTAATGCCACTTGAGAGCATTAGTTATCAATTTTAAATTGAAATAATTCCTTTTTTGTGGTATGTATAATTAGCAATATGCCCTCACTCATTAATTCCAAGAAGTATAGATAAATAATAACTTATTTAAATATTCACCTAAAATATGTTAAGGTAAATTCCTGAAGTCTTGAGTTTGCATTGAAAGCATCATTCTGAATTACTATTTTAATTAGATAAAAATTAAATATCCTTTTTTTACTCACTGAAATGGTGTAGAAATTATGATACATCCATGAGCAACATGCACATCTCAGCATCTATATAATGGTTTTCAAATACTATTTCATATTCTGAAAGAAACAAAGTCATGTTGAGAAATGGGTGGTCCTAGGGTTGCAGCAAAAAATATATGTGTATCCTGTTGCTGTAAGAAATTACCACAAACAAATTTATACTCAAACGTTTCTGAAGGAGGGAAGTCTGGAATGGATTGGTAGGGTCCCGTTTTTTTGGAGGCTCTAGGTGGAGACTCTCTTCTACATCAAGAGGCTGCCAGTCATTCCTCAACTAGAGGCCTGCTCTACTCTGACCTCGGCTGATGTCATAGCATCTCCTTCTCTTAAACTCCTTCCTCCATCTCTCCCTTATGAGGACCGATATGATTACAGTGTCCCACCTAGATAACCCAGGATAATCAGCTCAAGACCATTAACTTAAGTAAATTTATAAAGTTCCTTTTACCCAGTAAGGTAGGATATTCAAATTCTGGAGATTAGCAGTTGGGCATCTTTAAGATGGCTTTTTTCTGTCTACAAGAATCCTGGAGTATATTGTCATACCAAATTGGCATGGAGGTATGAAAGACTACTAACATTTTGTCAAAAGAACTGTAAAATGCTCTGTGTTCAAATAAGGCAATGTGAGCACTGATAAGGATAATAACTGAAAGAGTGAAATGTATCAAATACCTGTGCATACATGAAATAATAAAAATAAATTAAGAAACATTGTTCATTAGGGGAGTGTTTTAGGAACTGTGTAATTATACAGATTTTTAAATTTTATTTCTCATTTTAAATGATAGATGTACACTCCTTTATTGGTTTTACATATTTAAACATGAGTTATTAAGTAAAATAGCAGACATGAGACATAATCTTGCCAAACAACAATAAGTTTTTGAAAAAAAATCTTGTTTATTTTCTTATGGGAATTATCCCATAAAGATGAATATATTGTGCATACATTTTCTTATTAAAACTTTAAAGGAGCATCATCATTTTACATTATAGCCATACCTGCAATTAATTATTTTAGCTTTTCAAAAACATACTTGTTTAAAAGGCTCATGGTTGCAATGTGTGAAACTAATACGGAGACAATCATCTTTTTTTCAAGTATTCTTTATTTCTTTCAAATATACCCCAATGAATTATTGAATATTTCTGCCTTCTTTGCTCACTCATAATCATTGGATTGTGGTTTATCAATGCTCTTGGACTTTTCAAATTGATGACTTTAAAATACTTTTAACCGATTAGTTGATTTCATTTTCTATTTTGTAAGTTACTACTTGAATATATTTTTATTTATTTTTAATATTTGTTTACATTTATTAGGTACTTTCATTTCATCTAGTTGAACATTTAGAAAATAATTTTATTACATTTAATATAATGGAATTAATTTTTAGTACAGTTTTTAAAAAATACACCAAATAATTTAAAATGATATGTCTTGAAAGAAAACAATTGTCAGCCAAGAATTTTATGTCTGGGAAGTCTCTCTTTTCAAAAATGAGGGTGAGATGGAAAATGGCATCAGAGTAGGGAAGCAGGGCTCAACACTTTCACAAAATAAAATAAAATAAAATAAAATAAACAGAAAAAGAACCAAAAGCTATATGAGGAACCTGCTCTGGGAATCAGCAGACCAGGACACTGATTCACAACTCCCAGGAGGGTGAAGGACAAACAGATGAAGAACCCAAAATAACAAACCAGAGTTACAAACTCCTGCAGTGGCCAGGGAGGGGTCCTCTCATTCACACCCAACAAATTAGCTGGGGTAAAAGCCCTGGCTCACTACTGCTGATTGAAAGGGGAAGAGATATCATCCTCTCTCTCAGCTGTTAAAAGGGAAAAGGAAGTGGAAATCAGATGCTTTTCTTCATTGAATTCGACCATCAGAGCACACTTTGAATATCAGCTCTGGCCAGACCAAAACAGAAGAAAGCTGAGATTGAAACATCTTATCCAAGATACACCATACATGGGGTCACAAGACGCATCTCAATAAACTAAAAAGTTGGAAATTATGCAAAACACTTTCTCTGATCATAATGGAATGAAGCTGGAAATTTTAAAAAGTGAACAGAAAATAGGAAAATACAAAAATATATGGAGATTAAGCAACAAACTCAAATAATATTGGGTCAAAGAAGAAATTGCAAGAGAAGTTAGCAAATATCTTGAGAAAATGAAAAGGAAAACACAGCATATCAAAACCTATGGGACACCACAAAGGCAGTACAAAGAGGAAAATTTATAGTCCTCAATGCTTACATTAAAAAATAAGAAAATGCTAAAACTGAAGCTCTAACTGCACATCTGGAGGTACTAGAAAAAGAACAGCAAATGAATCTCAAACCAAGCTAAAGGAAAGAAATAGTAAAGATCAAAGCAGAAATAAATGAAATTGAGGGGAAAAAAAAACAATAAAGAATCAAAAAAACAAAAGTTGGTTCTTTGAGAGGATCAACAAAATTGACAAACTCTTAGCTAGACTAGCAACAAAAAGGAAGGAGAGAGAGAAGATGCAAATAAGAAAATCAGAATTGAGATTGAAGATAATACCACTGACCCCCCAAAATAAGAGAGCTTATTAGAGGATACCATGAACAACTGAATGCCAAAAAACTAGACAATGTAGAGGAAACACACGAACCACTTTACACAGACCCTAGAAGAAATATAAGACCTCAACAAACCATCACAAATAAAGATATTCAAACAGTCATCAAAAACCTCCCAAAGATGAAAAGCCCAGGATCAGATAATTTCACAGGTGAACTCTACCAATCATTCAAAAATGAACTAATACCAATCTTATTTAAGGTCTTCCAAAAAATTGAACAGGAAAGAATGCTACAAACTCATTCTATGAAGCCAATGTCACCCTAATACCCAAACCAGATAAAGATACTATGAAAAAAGAAAATTAGAGACAAATAGCTCTAATGAATATAGATGCAAAAAAACCTCAACAAAATACTTGCAAACAGAATCCAAAATTACATTAAAAGAATTATATACCATGATCAAGTGGGTTTTATCCCAGGTATGCAATTGTGGCTCAACATTAAAAAATCAATTCGTGTAGTAAACCACATTGATAATTAAAGAAGAAAAATCACATGAACCTCTCTATTCATGCAGAAAAGGCATTTGACAAAATACAACACCCTTTCTTGAAAAAAATGCTCCAAACGATAAGAAGAGAAAGAATCTTTCTCTATAAGGTAAAGTGCATATATGAAAAATCAATAGCTAGCATTGTACTCAATGTTGAAAGACTGAACGCTTTCCTGCTGAGATCAAGAATAAGACAAGGCTGCCTCTGTCACAATTGTTATTCGCTATTCTCATAGAGGGTCTAGCTAGAGAAATTATGCTAGATAAAGAAATACAAGGGACCCAAATAGGAAGGAAGAATAAAACTTTCACTATTTGCTGATGATATGATCCTATATCTAGAGTCTCCTGAGAAACCACAGCAAAGCTACTAGAAATAATAGATGAGTTCAACAAAGAGGTGGGAAAGAAGGTTAATTCACAAAAATCAATAGCGTTTCTATACACTACTGATGTGCAATTGGAGGAGGAAATCAGAAAAAATTCCATTTATAATAGCAACTAAAACAATCAAATATTTACGAATAAACTTCACACGGGATATTAAGTTCCTGTGTTCAGAAAACAACAAAACATTTCTAAAAGAATCTGAAGAAGATTTAAATAAATGGAAGGATATTCCATGTTCATGGATTGGAAGACTAAATATCATTAAGATTTCAATTCTATCCAAACTGATTTACATTTTCAACACAGTCCCAATAAAAATCCCCACAGATCGTTTTGAAGAAATGGAAAAACCAATTATCAAATTTACTTGGAAGTGTAAGGGGCCCCAAATACCCAAAACATCTTAAAAAAGAATGAAGTTGGATGACTCTCACTTCTGGACTTTATAGCATATTACTTAGCTGCAGTGGTAAAAACAGCATGGCACTGGCATAAAGACAGACACACTGAAAAATGCACCCAATTCCAGAACTCAGAAGTAGATCCTCACAACCACAGTCAAATGATTTTTTAGAAGGAGATCAAGCCCTCCCATCTGGGCCAGAACAGTCTATTCAAGAAATGGTGCTGGGAGACCTGGATAGCCATAAGCAAAAGAAAGAAACGAAACCCTTAACACACACCTTATGCAAAAATTAACCAAAATGGGTCAAGGATCTAAATATAAAAGCAACAGCCATATAACTCCTAGAAGAAAATTTAGGAAAATATCTTCAAGATTTGTAGAAGGTGGTAGTTACTCAAATCTTACACATCAAGCATGAGCAACAAAAGATAAAATATATAAATGGGTCATCTTCTAAATTAAACACTTTTGCACCTCAAAGGAATGTGTCAAAAAGGTGAAAAAGCAGCCAATTCCTTGGGAGTAAATATTTGGCAATCACATATCTGATGGATTTAATATCCATTAAATATCATACAATGCAACAATAGAAAGATGAACTACCCAGTTAAAAAATGGGCAAAAGACTTGAAAAGACCATTGTCCAAAGAAGAAAGACAAATGGTGAAGAAACACATGAGAAAATGTTCAGCATCACTAGAGATTAGGGAAATGAAAATCCCTCACTACACTGAGATATCATTTCACACCTCTTCAACTGGCCACTAAATAAAGTCGGAAAACTATAAATGTTGGAGAGGATGGGGAGAGATAGAACACTTACTCTCTGTTGGTGAGAAAGTAGAATGGTACAGCCACTGTTAAGGACTGTTTGGCAGTTCCTGAGAAAGTTGAATATAGACTTGCCATGTTGCCTGGCAAAACTATTTCTAGGTTTATATCCAGAAGAACTGAGAGCAGAGACACGAACAGAACAGACATATGCACACCAATGTTCACAACTGCATTAATTATGACTGCCAAAAGTTGGAAATAACCAAGCTGCCCATCAGCTAAAGAATGATAAACAACTTGTGATGTATACACATGATGAAATATTCTGCAGCAGTAAGAGGAAATGAAGTCATGAAGCATATGACAACATGGATGTACCTGGGGGACATTATGCTGAGTGAAGCAAGCCAGACACACAAAGACAAATGATGTATGATTGTTCTATTATGAACTAAATGTATTGTGCAAACTAATGGAGTTAAAAATTAGAATATAGTTCATCAGAAAATAGAATGAGGGTAGAGAATGGAAAGCTGAGGGTTAATCTGTGTAGAATTGGTAAAAAGAAAATAAAAACAAAAAATATGCTGTTTTTTAATATTTGGAAATGAATAGAAATGATGAGAGAACATACATGCTGTTTATAACTAGCAGAGCTGTTTTATGGGTATGACAATGTTTGAAAGAGAAAGTCTAAGGTCATGTTTATTACTAGAAGAAAACTAAAAACTGTAACATGGTACTGTATAAGATAGTATAAGATAGTAAAGCCTCATGTTAAGCACGAATATGGGTGAAATTGCATATAAAAGACTGTTTTTACTAAATATAAATACAAATATGATAGAGAGAAAGAAAAAAATAGCAGATATGTACAGCAGGGGAAGCATAGAAACATTGAGAGATGATGAGTTATATTTGTTTCTTGTTTATTATTATTATTAGAATAATGAAATTACTCTAAGAATGATTAAAGCAATGAATGCACAAATATGTGACTACACCGAATACCATTGATTTTTCCCTTTGATCGATTTATGCATTATTAAAATTCATCAATAAAATTGATTTGTTAAAAGAAAAAGAATTGTACTCCAAAATAGAGTGGGTTTTATCCCACATATGCAAGGGAGGCTCAACAGAAGAAAATCAATTAGTGTAATAAACTTTATTGATAAATTGAAGAAGAAAAATCACTTGGTCTTCTCAATTGATACAGAAAAGTCTTTGACCATAAAAGGGATATATTATATACATATGAGTTGTTATGGCTAAGAATTTTCAAAGTGAGTTAGGAGGTCACTCCAGAGGTTAAGTTGATGCACTTCTCAGGAGGATCTCATTGAATGCCACAGTAAACAGTGCATCAAGCAGTGGTGCACCTGTAGGCTCTAGAGACATCTAGACACTATAGGCAGGGCATACAACCCCAGGAAATCAGAGGCCTGTTGGGGGGCCTTAACATGGAATATATGTTAACCTTTCTTCCCAGTGCATCAGAGTTAGACTCATTTATAATTATAATTTATAATTATAATTTTTCTACATATGGTTATTGCAGCTTAATAATATTCATTCATATGTATATACCACATTTTTCTCATTCACTTGTCAGTTGATGGACATTTGAGTTGCTTCCAACTTTTGGCAATAGTGAATAATGCTGCTGCGAACGTTGGTGTGCATGTATCTGTTCATGTCCCTGCTTTCAATTCTTCTGGGTATATACCCAGCAGTGTGAGTGCTGGATCATATAGCCCTTCTAGAGTAGCTTCCTGAAGAACCACCAAACTGTCCCCACAATGCCTGCAACATTCTACATTTCACCTAGCAGTGGGTGTAGTTTCTCTTTCCTCCTCAACATTTGCAGTTCTCTGTTTTTTTAATAGGTGCCAGTATAGTCGGTATTAGGTGATATCTCATTGTAGTTTTGATTTGCATTTCCCTAAGAGCTAATGATGTTGGTCATCTTTTCATGTGCTTTTTAGCTATTTGTATTTCCTCTTTGGAAAAGTGTCTATTCAAATCTCTTGCCTATTTTTTAAATGGGTTTTTTTCTTCTTGTTTTCAAGATATAGGATTTCTTTATATAGTCTTGATATTAGGCCCTTATAAGATAAGTGGTTCCCAAATATTTCCTCCCATTGAGTAGGTTTCCTTTTTTTTTTTTTTAGATTTATTTTATTTTTATTTATTTATCCCCTGTGCTGTTTGTGCTCACTGTGTCCATTTTACTGTGCGTTTTTCTGTGTCTGCTTGTCTCCCTTTGTTGCATCATCTTGCTGCACCAGCTCACCACACCGTGTGGGCCGGCAAGCTTGCCTTTACCAGGAAGCCCTGGGAATCAAACCCAGGGCCTCCCATATCGTAAAGGGAAGCCCAACCACTTGTGTTACACCCACTTCCCAAGTAGGTTTCTTTTTCACTTTCTTAACAAACTCCTTTGAAGGGTAAAAGATTTTAATTTTGAGAAGGTCCCATTCATTTATTCTTTCTTTTGATGCTCACACTTTTGTTTTAAAGTTCATGAAACCATTTCCTATTACAAGATCTCATAGATGCTTCCCTATATTAATTTCTCAGAGTTTTGTGGTCTTGGCACACATATTTAGGTCTTTAAGCCATCTTAAATTAATTTTTGTATGGGGTGTACAATAGTGATCCTCTCTCATTCTTTTGTATAGGTATATCCAGGTTTACTATTACCATTGGTTGAAGAGGCAATTCTGTCCCAGTGGAGTGGCTTGGTGGCCTTGTTGAATATCAGTTAACCATATATGCAAGGATCTATATTCAACCTCTCAGTTTGGTTCCATCTTTCAGTATGTCTATCCTTTAGCCAATACAATACAGTTCTGATGACTGCAGCTTTGTAGTATGCTCTAAAGTGTGGAAGCATGATTTCTTCAATTTCTTTTTATTTCAATATCTTTTTAGCTATTTGGGGCTCCTTGCCCTTCCAAATAATTTTCCTAGTCAGCTTTTCCAAATCAGATAAAAATATTGTAATTTTTATTGGGATTGCATTAAATCTATAAATCAATTTGGGTACGATAGACATTTAATGATGTTTAGTCTTCCAATCCAAGAATATGGAATATTCTTCCATTTATTTAGTTCTTCCTTGATTTCCTTTAACATGTTAAGTTTTCTGTGTAAAAATCCTTTACTTCTTTGTATCTTCTCTTTGGAAAATTGTCTATTCAAATGTCTTGCCCATTTTTTAAATGGCAAATATTTTTCCTAGATATTTGGTTCTTTTAGATGCTATTGAAAATTGAATTTTTTCTTGATTTCCTCCTCAGATTGCTCATTATTAGTGTACAGAAAAGCTGCTGATTTTTCCAAGTTGATCTTTATCTTGCCACTTTACTGAACTGATTTATCAGCTCTAGGAGCTTTGTTGTAGATTTTTGGGGGCTTTATACATACAGGACCATGTCATCTGCAAATAGATAAAATTTTACTTCATCCTTTCAATTTGTATGAATTTTATTTCTACTTCTTGCCTAGGTGCTGAGCTGCACTTCTAATAAATGTTAAATAAGACCAGTGAAAGTGAGTATCCTTGTCTAATTCCAGATCTTACAGGGAAATCCTTTAGCCTTTCACCATTAAGTATGATGTTGGATGTGGGTTTTTAATATACACCCTTTATCATGTTGAGGAAGTTTCCTCCTAATCCTATTTTTCATAGTATGTATCTTGTCAAATGTTTTTCTGCATCATTAGAGATGATCATGAGATTTTTTTATTTTGATCTGCTAAGGTGTTATATTACATTAATTGATTTTCTTATGTTGAACCATTCTTGAATATTTTAATTTATTTTATTTTATTTTTTTATTTTATTTGTTTTTGGAGAGGATTTGGATTACAGAAGGTTTGCATCTGTGGCATTAGATGATCACTGGTACCTCACTGGCACCGGGGGAGGATGCTTGGGGAGAGGTGCACCTGGGGCATGTCTCTATGGAATATGAATATGCTCATGTGGTCATGGTTTATTGTCTTGCTGGGTGGAGACCCACACAATAACTGACAGAATAGTGAATGTTTTTACTTATAAACCATGTTTTTGTGAAGTTGAAACTTTTCTTAGTAATATAGATTGCCTAAGAATTACCTTCTGATAGCTTCCTTGTTGCTCAAATATGGCTTCTCTCTAAGGCAAACTAAGCATAAAAACTCACTACCTTCTCTCTTCGTGAAGGACTTAGACCAAAAGGGGGAAATATTAAATACAAATGAATTTTTATGGCTAAGAGATTTATGCACATCTCAGGAGGATGTCTCTGACTGCCACAGTAAACTGTGCCTTAAGCAGGGGTGATCCTGAAGGCTCTAGAGAGACCAAGACAATATAGGTAGGGCAGACAACCCCAGAAAACCAGCACCCTGTTGCTGGGTCTTACATTAGAATATATGATTACTTATTTTCTGAAGGTATCAGAATTGGAATGATGTATAATTTTCCCACATATGATTCTTCTGCCAATTTTATTTAAAGATATAATTAGTACTATACCCATTAAATTTTTGTCCCAGAGGCTTAAAAATCTTCCAGCTTCATATGGTAGTTAAGCCAGGAATCTCAGAAGATTTGCAGCCAACACCTAATATCCAGTTCATCAGATTCACCCAGGACAGCTAACAAAATAGTGATCATGGACAATACTCATCTCAAAAAAGAGAGAGTACTGACAACTATAAACAAGACAGTTCTATCATTTGCCCCATGGAATCTAAGCCCACTCTCAATTGGATGTAGAGTGGGCATCACCATCCCCAAATCCTCAAGATTGAGGAATGCACTTACATAAGGTGGGATGCAGCTATGGACTAAAGTAAACTTATTATTGTTCTAGTAATGGAAGACCTTGTAACATTGAGATAAAGACAGTGGTCACCAGAGTGTCTCAGGAGAAGGAGAGGGAAGAAATGATGAAACTTGGCACATTTTAGGGCATTGGAATTGTTCAGCATAATATTGCAATGATGGATACAAGCTATTATACATTTTGTCAAAACCCATAATATTGTTCAATGCAATGTGTAAACCATAATGTAAACTAAAGACCATGATTAGTAGCAATGTTTCAATATGTGTTCATTAATTGTAACAAATGTACCAGGTTAATAAAAGATGTTTTTAATGGAGAAAGTGTAGTAAGGTAGTGGTTGGGTATATGGTAATCCCCATTATTTTCTGTGTTACATTTATGTACTCTAAATCTTCATTAACAATAAAGAAAAAAAATTTCCAACCAAAAAAAAACCAATGTGGTCTTATAAATAAATAAATAAACAAATATATATGGATGCTTTGGCCCATGTCACATCAACTTATTAAAAATAAAAAATTAAATATATTTAAATTATAATATAAACAGTAATCAGCCAATAATAATTTGTTACTCATTTGTGCTTTGTCATATCAGAGCATCATGGAAGTACACTGTTAATGTCTGGAAGAAAACATGGCTTTTTAGAGTTGAATACTATTCAAAGTCATTAGTGCCACAAAATTTTATCAGAGAAATACAATCATCTCTATATTAAGAAAAAGCAAATACAATGAGGGAGATGGGATGCTGAAATGGTCCTTTATGCATCCCCAGATTGTCTGCTGTAAGCATTGTGTGAACCTACCTTACACAATCTCAGGCAAACCATGAGAAAGTTCATGCCCATTTTCCATAATAGTGACTGAATTCCTGGGATTAATCTCTGTTATTTAGACACATAATTAGAACTGACCCCCTCCAACCTAAGCAGGGAAGGAATATTTTAAAGGAATGTGTCATAGAAGTAATCATTTAGCCCATTATGATGTGTTCAAGTCTTTTTCCATATTGCTGTTTTTGTGAACCCACTTGTAAACAGGAACTTTTGAAGGTGTTATTAGTTTAGGAGTGGACTCATTTGTAAAAAGGATCTTCAAAGGTTATTATTAGATGAGACCAAATGAATGAGGGTAGTCCCTATTCCTTATCACTGGAATCTCAATAAGGCAGCAGAAATTCCAACAGAGTAAATCAGAAGAATCCAAAACATGAAGTAGGCCCCATGTGACAGTGGCAGAGATGCAAAGCAAGGAACCCCAAGGATTGTGGCAAGCCAGAAGCAGATGCTGCAGACTCCAGAAGAAAGCGTGGCCTATCATAACTTGATTTCAGATTCTATTGTCCAAATGTGTGAGAATAAATTCACGGTATTTAAACTAATCCATTGTGGGGTATTTCTCACAGCAGCCCTGAAAGACAAGGACAATAGTAAAACTTTCAGATAATAATGTGATTGGAGTTTCCACTCCAGGAAAATTCCTTCTTTTGGTAAGCACATATTCAATTTTTAAATGTTTCTCACTTGGTGTAGTATTTAGTATGTGTTCTTTGAGAAGATAAAAGAATTTGATAAAAATTCAGAAATGCAAAGACCCTGACTTCTGATTTTACTATCTTACCGAGAGATACAACAAGGAGGCAAAATCAGCATCAATGAATATACAATTATTACTCTTCTTGGCAGATTTGCAAAGACAATCAGCTAAAACCACTTTTGTCTACAGTAGAAATAGGGTATGTAATAAAAATAATGCTTCTCATAATAAGACATACATCACTACAAAACTCCATTCAAAGAGTAAAAAGTCACAATAGTAGACTCAAAGATATAGCAATTTAAATGAGCATATTCCATATCACAGCAGTTTTTGAATACATACCAAATAAAAATAATATAGCTTTATATGGGAAATCTTACTGAACATTTTTTCAGTAAAATTTTCTTTGGCATTGTTTACATTTCTGACATTATGTTAATTATGGGCACTATTCCAGTAAAATTCACAGTCCTAATTCAAATAAATGCATTTTCTCAGAGTAATGTTTAGAAAGGAGATTGCTTCTTATGAAAGGCATCCATCCCATATAACAGAGGTTCATCAGGTTCCAAGAACAATAGTTGTTTAAATCTAGTATTTAGGCACTGAATATTGGCAATGGGGAACTAATATTTGGGGAACACAGGTAAGGAAGAAAACAGAGTATCAGAGGAAAAATAGTCTAGGTAGGCAGACAATTTAAAGTGATTATTTCAAAAACTGGACAAACATACCCTAGATTATTAAAAACTCTTGGGGACAAAGGATGTATGTGTGGAATTACTATGTATGCGGTATATTTTCCTATATTCCTCAGATTCCAAAGAGCAATACTTTATAGACATGAAGCGTATCATTGAGAGCATATTTATTGAGTTAAAAAAGAATTAACAGGGAATAATGAGGAGAAATAAACACTTAGAGCTCAACAGAAAAGAAATATTCAGGAATTAGAATAAAAAAGGCAATAGAAAAAATGTGTGAGGTGTTATGGTAAGTTTTCGGATGTTATTATGAATAGTGTTTGGTTAAAAGTACACCTTCCACAATAAGTCTTCTAATATTTTAGGACAAAAAAATGGTAAACTTTGGTAAATCTGTTTTATTAAAATTGTGACAGTAAAAAATGTGATCATACTTAAGTGAACAATGAATGGTGACAAAAGGAAAATCATTGCATAGCAGGACAATGAAAGAGATAACTTAAAATTGTTAGACATTACAAAATAGGTGATTTTCTAAGTTATATCTATAGTAACTAGCTAACTTTTTCAGCAATATTATAAGAAGTATACTACCTGTATTTCCATAACAGATATGGCATAACGAAATCACAGAGAAGTCAAGCAGAGTTTAGGGAAAGATTTCAGTACAATTAGGCTGATATTTTGGAATTGGTGACATGGATGCCAGCATATTGGGGTGTGTTTTAATGAGATTTAAGTGTTGGAGAACATAAAACCATGGGGATTGTGTCACACAACATTGTGCACATGCATACAAAAATCCGTTATATTCAAAGTAATGATGTAGCTTTAGAAAAAATTACATGAGGAAGAGGTGGGGAAAAGTGACTAAAAAGTTGCTAAAAGAGAAAAAAAAATTTTTTAAATTCCTGTAATGCTAAAATTTGTAACAAAAGAAAAAGTATGAAGAACTATATAGTGAAAAACAAACTCTTTGTCATGTGTTTGCCTTCAATACTAACCAAAGTATAAAGAAAAACATTTAAGTGTTGAAGAAGTATAAGATTTGGTTTTAAGGTTCACCTGCAGTTAGCAGCCCAGATAACTATATGGAAAATTACTATCCAATGTGCACATAAATAAAATAAAATTTGGGAATAAAAAGTGGTAAGAAAGAGGAATTCCTAAAATGTTGGAGTGTGATATGTGTAAAGTAATCTGGTCTTTTCAAAAATATTACATAATATTTCCAAAACACACAACTGAGGAAACCATGCTTCTAGTGCAATGATACTGCTTATAATCGCATTAAATAAATCTTGCATGCATATGGGATTATTGGTTGAGTTTGTCGAGCCATTAATTGTTGCAAAGTGATGTTAACACTTCTTTCTTCATATCAAATGCCTCAGAAATGTAAATGCAGTTTATCTAAAAAAAATGGATTCATAAATGCAGTTTATAAATGCAGTTTGACTAGAAGAAAGATGAGTAACCAAGCAATAACAACATTTATCCTGCTTGGACTGACTGAAACCCTCAATTGAAGGTTCTCATTTTCATCTTTCTATTTCTCACCTACATATTGAGTTTAACTGGGAACCTGACAATCTTCTCCCTCACCATCTTGGATTCAAACTGTAAAACAGTCATGTACTTTTTCCTACAAAAATTCTCTTTCTTGGAAATCTTACTTACATCTGCTTGTATTCCCAGATACTTGTGCAACATATCAAAAGGTGACAAGACAAACACATATGATGATTGTGTCACCTAATTTTTTTTTCAGACCTCTTTGTTGTTACAAAATTTTTTCTCCTGTCCACCATGTCCTATGACCACTATGTGGCCATCTGCAAACCTCTACATTATGTGACCATAATGAACAACAGGGTCTGTGGAAGACTTATTCTGTGCTGCTTTACAACTAGCTTGTTTGTTTTACTCCCATCACTCAGCATGGAATCTGGAATCTGTGACTCTAATGTCATTTTGACCATTTTGCCTGTGATGTATACACCTTCCTAAAGATCTCATGCTCTGATACATGGCTTATAGAGGAGGCTGTCATAATCTGTGCTAGTTGGCCTTTATTGTGACACTTTGATGTGTAAATCTATACTACATATATATCCTAAAGACCATTCTACAATTCCCTTCTGTCCCAAAAAAGGAAAAAGGCATTTTCTACCTGCTCTTCCCACATGACTGTGGTCTCCATCACCTATGGCAGCTGTGTCTTCATCTATGTCAAATCTTCATCAAAGGAATCAGTGCTGTTAATAAGTGAGTGACAGTGTTAACCACTTCCATTGCTCCTATGCTGAACCACTTCATTTACACCCTGAGAAACAAGGGAGTAAAACAAACCTTTAATGACTCAATCAAGAAAGCTGTATTATTTTCAAAGAATAATACTGATGTAGAAGAATCAAAATTTCATGAAAAATCATAAGTTCCTAATACCTTTAAACTTTTATTCCCTCCTTCCAGTCAGGATGACATTTCTCAGTAAGAGAATATAATACACTTTCAGGAATCAAAAAATGATTTCACATCTAACCAAACATTTAAAAAATGAAATAAATAAATATTAAATAAACAAAATAAACAGAATTAATGAATTCACCTTCATAAATATTCTACATTGAGTAATTCACTACTTGCCTATACCACTTCCAGTTTTTGCATTCTAGGCACCATTGCAGGTTGCTTTAGATTTTATATTGATAAATTAGGTAAATTGATCATTTAAGGTCTGTTGCTTTAATATTACAAATAAAGGTTAAATCATGAAGTAATAATACCGTTAACAGTGTTCACTTTTGCCTCTTAATGACAATGATTTCAGCAGCTGCCACTTCAAAAATTACTGCAGACCTATTATTTTCACAGAAGTTAATCAATTTATAAAGGATTTTTGTCATATCTTTAAGACACTAAAAGAAAATTTTAAGTTCAAGAGAGTTAAATAATGTTAGGAAGTGGTAAAGTCAGGATGCAGTTTTATTTTTATCAAATGCCAAATCCTGTGTTTGCTACAGCATAGATTGCCACACTGACACACATGCTAACATCACAGTGTGCTTAAGAGACACCTTAGAATAGTTTAACTATACTGAAACAGTTATAGTTTAACTAAAAAAAACTGAAAAATTATGTGGTTTTAATAAAAATAATTACCAATTACTAGGATGTTAATATCAACCTTTATATGTATATAGAAGAATGGCAAATATTTATTATATTATACTATTTCATAGTATAATTACATAATTAAATTTATACTTTAATGTAGAGCAATGAGAAGCAGACAGCTTTGTTCAAAAAAGTGCGCTCAAAAGCAAATGTACTCTCTCTTGAGAAGGTAGCTATAAGTGGAATGATGTACGAATTAGTATACAGAATAGAGCACATGTTAATCATAATTGTTCCTTTTTGAAGGGAGGCCAAGAAAAGAGGAAAACAGATTACTAAAAAAGCCACTGTCTGTGATCAATTAATTTCAAATTATACAAGGATCCATAGAAAATATAGGACAACCTCTAGCCACTGATATTCCTACAATCAGGTATTATATATATATATATATATATATATATATATATATATATGCTCTTCCCTAATGGATCCTCAAGGTTGATTCCTGAAATTGTTTCCTTTCGTGGATTTCAACTAGATTCTGAGACCACTGGCTTATACTAGCTTTCAATTTCCACACAAGAGTTTTATTTTAAATGAATTTTTCCAATGTCTCACATATTCAATTTCACCACTCTTGCACATATTGCCAGATGACAAAAAAGCTTTTTTGATATTCCTTCACTACAAAAATTGTAATGGATACCTATACCATCATTATCTTACCTCTTCATGTAGTAGGATTAATTATTTAGAAATTAAACAATCAAACTAATGAATTTACATTGAGCAGTCTGACTTGAGGTGTGCCCTGATCTAGCTGATAGCTTTTTGAATGAATGGTGAAAAAAGCAGCCAAAGTGTTTAACACTCTATGAAGAAAGAAAATACAGTCATCCCTTGAAGTAGAAAATAATAAGGTCAGTGTTCTAAGGATAATCTTGGTGTGAGATCTCTGATATGTCCTATCCAGTCGCTCTCATTGCTAGATCTTTAAATCTACCTGCAGATACCCTGATCAAATCCTGTCTAGATGACATAATGGAGTTGAGACAAATAATCATAGATGTTCAAGCAAATCTCCTTAATAAATTCAATGAGATGGTTAAAGAGATTAAAGATATTAATAAGCACAAAGAAGAATTTGAAAGCATACATAGAAAAATAAATCTTATGGGAATTAAAGGCATGAAAAATAAAGTTAAATCTATACAGGAGGCATATAACAAAGGAATTGAGGAGGAAGAAGGAAGGATCGATGAGCTCGAAGACATGGCCTCTGAAAGTGGACATACAAAAGAACAGATGAGAAAAAGAAAACAAAAACTTAAACTGGGTCTCAGGGAACTAAACAATGGAAAGAGATGGGTGTCCCAGAAGGAGAAGAGAATGGAAAAGGGTCATAAGAAATATTTGAAGAAATAGTGGTAGAAAATTGCCCAACTCTATTGAAGGACAAGGATATTTGTGTTCAAGAAGCACAACATACTCCCATCTGAATAAATTTGAACAGACCAGCTCCAAGACACATATTAATCAGAATGTCAAATGCCAAAGAGAAAGAGAGAATTCTGAGAGCAGCAAGAGAAAAGCAATGCATAATACATAGGGATGCACAATAAGATTAAGTGCCCATTTCTCATCAGAAATGATGGAAGCAAGAAGGCAGTGGTATGATATATTTATGACACTGGAAGAGGAAATTTGCCAGCCAAGAATCTAATACCCGGCAAGATTGTCTTTCAAAAAATGAGGACAAATGTGACT
>JAQZBX010031549.1:0-26279 GCA_029593785.1 Cabassous unicinctus | reverse complement strand
GTCACAATTGGTTTACATTCCCAGAGGGTGACCTCCCCTCTTGTGGTCCTTCTGTTTTATAGGGCAAGGATGTGAGCATCCTTGACAGGATCATGGGGGAACAGACTATTTGGGGGCCAGGAAGTTTGAGTTTATATGCCAAAATAAAGAATTGTTGCCTGGGATGACCCATCGCCTGGACTCTGGCACTCTGGGGAGGTTGTAGCCCCTCCCACTTTGAGAAGGTTGCTACTGGTGTTGTGGGAAACTGAGTTCAAGTGCAGTCATCCCCCTGGAAGAGAGCAGATGCTAGAGGCCAAGCCACCCAGAATGTACCGGAAATATCTATCTTCATAGTGGCAGCAAAATAGGGTAATTGGAGAGCAGCTTCATGGTAAACAGAAGCTTTCCATAAGCAGATTCTTGTAAATTAGTAAAGTTCACAATTATTTTGAGAGTACTAACCATATATTCAGCTTTATATTCCTTCATTTAATGTTGACAGCACTTTGCATTTTACAGATGGCATAAGAAATGTTTAGATATGTCAAATTGCCAAGCCTGGTAAGTGGTCCTGTCACAATTGATATACAAAACTAGTAAGCTCTACTAGCTTCAAAACAAGTGTGCTTTCTGATATAAAATTCTGATTTTCATAGCTGTGAAGTTGTAGGAGTTCAAAGAGATGGGACCCTGTCACTTCTCATCCTTTAGGCTAAGAGCAAGTGTAGTGTCTTTCTTATCAGTTTAATATCAAAAGAGATGGGACTCTGAGAAGGATCATGAGAACATTGTAAAAAATGGATATCTGAGTCATAAGTGCTATTCTAAGTTTGGTTTTAATTAAGGAAAAGAAGGAACTCTGTTTTAAGTGTATGTATCTGTTATATCTGTAGAGTTCCAATACCTTTACAAGGACACACTCCAAATTTATGGGATCTCTAAAGGTTACAAATAAACTGTTTAAGCAAAAAATCACTTTAAGGATCATTATTACCATCATTGAATTTATATCCCATTAATAGCCATTATAATAACTGTTATTGATGGATCACATTGTGGTTTTGTAAATAGCATCTCATTTATGGAATAATTATATTTAACTCTTTTTAAAAAAATAATGATAAGAATGCTAAAATTCAGAGCATTTACATGATTTTCCCAATATACTGAGAGACGGAATTTGAACCCAAACCTTCTGACCTCAGTTGCCTTTAGTTCATTCTCCTAAGTTGCAAACAATTTGTCTAAGATGCTTTACTAAGCCTTTTTCTTTCAAATTATAAAATGGGTAAAGTGATTTCAGGTCATATCATGGCTCCAAGTAAGTATTACACCATTGCACACTTATTCTTATGCACAATTATAAATTATAGCATAATTATATATTATATAGTATATACTTATATATTATTTTATATTATATATTTTAGCATATATTATACATTATATGTTATGCTATAATTATAATATTTAATATTATAATTTTTACCATTATGGTTCTCACTCACATTTTTATTAAGAATGTATCAAAATTAAATTTGCCTTTTATACTTCTGATAAGACATTCCAACGCCATTTTTAAAGTACCTACTTAGATGATTATCAAGATCTATGAGGTTGCTATTTTCTACACCATTGTAAATCATCAGAAATAGCTTTGAGTATTAGACCTTTATTACAGACATATAAGAGAGAATGATAGAACATTAGGATGATATTCTTCTCCATTTTCCTTGTTGAAGAGGATTTATAGATCTTAAAATCCTTCTAGGTAACTGCTAATACAAAGAGAGAGAGTCTAGTTTAGCATTTCACCCAAAGGCCATGATAACATCTCCAGTAAAATAGCTTCATTTCTGCCTTTCTGTAAAATACTTATCTCTCAGGCTTGGTAGAGAACCAGAAAACTCATGGAATTAAACTTGGCAGAGAAGCAGCAGCTGCTGCTAACATCGTATTGAGACAACCACTCATAACTTATAAACTGTATAAGAATTAATTTATAAACTATCATGTTTTGTTTATTTTAATCCCTACAAAGAAAATATTGAATTTAAATTCTGCAAAATAATAACATTATATCTTATATCATTGTGATGAGGGCATTAAGACACAGTGCTTAGAAGATTTGCCCTAGGCCAAAGAATTTTTACTAGGAAAATTTGTGTCTTCTGACTCCTCAATTTTTGTCTCCTAACTCCACAGGCTTTGTTCCTTCCACTATTCCGCTCCGTGTCCTAATTAATGATTTACTATTTTGTACTTGTTTTTAAAATATCAACATGTATGTAAACATTCACATTTAACAATTTGTCATCTATTCTAGTGAAGAGAATCCATTTTAGATGACTGTATTATTTTGTCTTAAATATTTTCATAATATTCTCTTATTTGAGATTCTTTGGGTATTTCTAGTCACGTATTTCCACTTTAAAAAATACTCAGAATTAATATTTCTACTAGCTATTAACAGAAATTTAATGTTATGGAATCTGTTTGTATAAAACAATTCCATTTGTGCTGTAGCAATTGTTTTTATAAACAAAATGTTCAGAACATAAAACTCTGTTTTCTATAGTGCTGTTTCCCAAATTTTGTTGATGATAGCTGTCACCTGTAGTGTTCTTTAAACCCAGAGTTTCCCTAGGGGTCTGCCATGGAGATTTGGGTTGAGTAATTTGGATGAGGCTTCAGAAATTTTATTTCTAACAAGGATTTTCAGCAATTCTTCTCTTCACATAATTTTGTGAAACACTGCTCTGTATCAAGTTTGGACTGATTTCTCTCCACAAAAAATGTAAAATTGAAGCAGTCGATACATTGGTATTCTTTTCCAAATGTAAACACTTGCCATATGAGCAACTTTTAGCAAGATATTTGTCTGGATAAACAAGTCTTCATATTGTAGAATGGGAATGATATCCTCTTAGAAGAATAGGAAAATATAAATGAAACATTTAGTATAACTTTCAATAAATTAATACACAGTAGATCAGGGGTTCTTAACCATGAGTCCCTGAACCCCCAAAGGGTCTATGGAAAGTTTTCAGGGGGTCTGTGGGCTTGAATTGAAAAAATTCAACTTCACATCTTTATTTTCTCTGACCTCTAACTGAAATCTAGCATGTTCTTCACTTATGAATGTATGCAATAAATAAATTACTGTAGTATTCATTTCACCCAACTGGCAAAGGGGTCTGTGGAACAATGGTTAAGAACCCCTGCAGTAGATGCTTAGTAAATTGTTTCCTTTCCTTCCTTATAGTCTATTAGAATACTTGGGAAATATTCTGAAAGGAGGACTTAAGGAATCTTGACACCTAACTTCAGTAGAGGGCATTTTATTAAACTATAACTGAGTGCATGTGTGGATGTGCATTCTCATTTCTTTAAATAAAAATTAAAATGGGAAAAATTAAAATCCATGGAAAAGTTAGAAATTATTGCAACACAAAATTTTTACTTTAATTTTACTATTGAGTAATATTAATTTCTCTTTTATTGAATAGTTATTAAGTTTTGGATGCTTTATACACAGTGTCTTTTTAAGTCAGATGACAGCTGCATTAAATATTCTTTTCCTCGCTTGACTCAGTAGATTCCAAGGTATAGAGAAACAAAATTAATTGCCAAGTTTACTTACTAGTGACACAACTAGGATTTGGACCCAGCTCTTTTCGACTTGAAAGCAAATGCTCCTAACTTAAAAGATATTCTCTCTTTAGTGTCCCCTTGCTGCTTTACCAAACACCCTTCTCTTTCCCGTTACTGGTCTACAATTCACTTTTTCACTTGGAGTTAAACTCAAAGAATCAGAAATGGAAAGCTTCCCCCACACCTCTTAGTCCTCAGGTATATTGCAACATATTCTTGAAGGTGTAAGATGCTCAGGTGCAATTGCTGTGGAAGATCTTAACTGCTCTGATTTAGGACATAATCTATTTTTTGAAGACTGACTCTGAAAAGAGTGGCTAATTGCCCCCTTGACTATGCCTTCACATTTAGCAACCTTATGTTATCATTGCCCTTTTCTCAGTGATGAGGTAAGAGCTGAATGAAACACCATTTTCTAAAGATTGAAAAAAAAAAGACACTCCTATTTCAAGACAAAGGAAGATTTTAGAGAAGCCCTGAGGTGTTAAGCAATTCTGTAGCCCCAGATCTAGGACACCTTGCTCCCTAAGGTTATTTATTTTGGGTGACTCTTAGAATGCATGTATGGAGCTATGAGAATTCCCCATATCCCCTCAAGATGTTCCCCTTGTGTTGGGATTGAATCATGACCCCCATAAGGATATGTTCAAGACCTAAAACCTGGTCGCATGGGTGTTATAAATAAGATCTATATAAATAGTACCTTTGAAGATATTATTATTAGTTAAATTGTGGACTCATTTATGAATAGAATCTATGAAGATCATATTTAGATGAGGCCAAATTGAATCAGGGTGGGTCTTAATCCATATGGCTGGAGTCCTCATAAGCAAAGGAAATTGCACACGGATGTCAGTAGAAACCAGAAGCCACCAGAAGCCAGAAGTTAGCAGAAATCAGAGAGAACACAGGAGAGAAATATCACCATGTGACCAAGGATTGCCAGAATGCTACAGACTCTGAGAGAAAGAAGTTCTGCCAGTAACTTGATGTGAGACTTATGGCCTCCCAAACCATGAGACAATAAATTACTGTTGTCTAATCCCATCCATTGAGTGATTTTTTCATAGCAGCCCTGGCAAATGAAAACACCTAGGGTCATGTCTTAGCAATCTTCTTTTGAACCAAGAAGTAGAAAAGCTTTCTGGCTGCTTGTACTATGAAAAGAATCTCCAGATCACATTCTGTCTTTTTCCATGAAAAGCTATGTGACCTAGAAGCATTGATGATGGGTACCATTTATTGGGTACCCACTGTGTGACAGACAGTGGCCTTTCCCAGGGAGTCCTATCATCTCCATTTTATATTTAAACAAGTCCCAAAGATATTAAAGAATTTGTCCCTGGCCATAGAGGCAGAAAATGGTAGAAGCTAGTTACAAAGTTATGGCCGTCATTCTCCTAAATAATTTCTCCGTATTATAAAGTCCAAATAACCTCTGGTACCTCATGTTTAAGATGAGCAAGGACAGGGGAATTACAGCGTTGGGGGCCAACCTGAAAATTTTCCAATCTCCCTCTCAGCTCATGGATTCAGTATGCTCAACTTGATATATATGGAAAAGAGGCTGTTGAGTCGCTCTTTTCTGAATATACCCCTGGGGTTTTGAAAAACAATCAAGATATTCTATGCAGAGTATTTCACAGAGTTTTGAATACTAAATTTCTTCTGTGGAAAGTAAATGACCAATATTTATGAACATGCAGAATACTGTACAGTGTGTCTATGTGTATATTTTCCTTTAAGCTGTGGCATGAATGATCATGTGTGTATAAAATTTTCTCTGTTTGCAGCACATTCCTTGCATTCAACCTCCAGGTTTCCAAATGAATGTACCACTACATTTATTCCCCTTAATTGGAAACTAATGTACTTGTTGTCTAGGAGGACAGAGGCCATATCTGGCTTTGGTGATTTTACCCAGAAATGTTATCCAAATGGTCATTCTACCTGTGTTTGTTACTCTTTCCTCTTTCTTATGTTCTAATGCCACCAGAAATAAAACGCTTTCATAATATTTTCAGGCTGTTTCAAATCTGAGTCTCATTATTATTTGTAAAATGCATTTAACAATATCTATGTCATGGTTTATTATAGAGATTATATGAAGTATGTCTGACCATTGTATTAAGTGCTCCAATATATGTTATTTAGCCCAGATGAATTATCCTTTCTTTAAAGTATTAGTTAGACTTTATTTAAATATGTTTGCTGGAGAGCTAATAAGTTCCATGTATGCATATAAAAGAAACAAGACTCCTGGGTTAAAAACAAAGGGCTTTATTATTTATGGCAAAGCAGTGCTAGGAATATTATTATAGACAGGCTGCTTCCTGACGCTCCAAATTCCACAGGGTGATATGGAGGGCCAGGTGTAACCTGCACAGGCAAGTGGGGTATGCTAGTAGAAAAGAACTGTAAGCTTAGAGAATCTGCCACATTCATAGCTAGCAGTGAGTCACCATCTTCTTTGACCAGGAGAGGGGCTGGTTTGCTAAACTACATGATACATTATTGCAGTGTATTACTTCACTTTGGTGAAAGAACATTCAAGGGCTTGTGATTTGGCCATGTTCTGTAAGGATGTAGGAGCTCAAAATGTCCATGGCAGACTGCATCCCAACAATTATGTATCAAGCACTATAATTAAACTTAATATGCATTATCTCATTTAATTCAAGCAAAAGCTCTATGACTTAAAAAAAATGATTTCTCCCACATAATAGATGAAGAAACTGAGGAACAAATAGTTTAATTGACACTCCCAGGAAAACATAGCTGTTTTTTCCCACTGTTTATCATTGATTTTACAATTGGCTTTGGAAAGGAGATTTCTATGTAAGTGTAGTTATGACCAGAAGTTCTGTTTTTAAAATTATAGTCCAATTACTTTCACAAATTCACTTGAATGGCAAATTGTTAAGCAGGTTTGAAGATCTTAAGACTGGTATACTCAAGGTTTCTGAGGTACCAGAGTCTTGCTCAGAGACCCAGCCAAAGGGATTTCAAAGCCCTCTGCATTGGGAACTGGAACAGGAAGACAATGGAGTCTCATAGCAATTTCCTCTTATCCTTCCACTGTCCTATGCTGGATATTCCCCTTCCTGCTCAAGTTTGTTTTAGGATTGCCAGAGAGGAAAGTAGAATCTCATCTTCGCTGCTTGATTCCTCCAACTGCAGAAGATGGGACTGGGTGTTATTCTGAGAGCAGATGAAAATGAAAGTTTTATACTCTCAGTTTCCATAATTACCAGTTCCTCTCTTGACAAGACAAGAAATTCTGAGTTCTCCAGTTTCTATGTCCAAGGAATCAATACCAGAAAAATGGAAAAAAAAATTGTTCTTTGGAGTCATGTAACCCAAAATAGTTAACGTCATTCTCTAGTCCTCAGTTTGTCTATTACTATAGAGAGAGAGCATTGAGCTAAATGATCTCTGTATTCTCCCTGATTTTTGGTTTCTTCAATGAGGCATCAGAAAAGCTTCCCATTTGTCCTAGTTGCTTTTTTTCTTTTTTTTTCCCCCAGCTAATCCTAGAAATACTATTGACTATGTGAGAACAATGCTAATTATAGTAATTTATGTGAACCCTTTAGCAATTATGACTAATCACCATGCAACACAATAATGATTATGCATATCATTAAATATGCATCAGATTAATTTGGTTGTGAGTTTTATTTGATTACAACATTAAATCCTTGTCACATGTTCATTCTTCACAGTCTGTTTCTCATTGTAAGATGGTCATCCACTCACAATTTTAAAACTATTGTGCATAATTTGCATACGGTCATTTCTGCCACCAAACAATGGATTTTCCTGGACAAATCACTTACTTCCTCAGAACTGTTTTTTTTTTTTAATCTTTAAAATAAATATTCCTATAATATAGTCCTCTACATTTTTTGCCTTGCCATATTAATTTTCTTTAGATTCCCTGCCCCATGTCTATCTTTACTGCTACATTTTATTCCTATAGCCTCTGATTAAAGATCCGAATTTTATTTTTTGAGTTTTGAGAAAAACTCAAAAATGGAAAATTTCCTTGTTTACAAAGAAGAAAGATCTAGAAATCCATACTTATTATAGAAATCCATACTTATTAGGTAAAAAATGATAAAATATTTCCATTAATTTTAGATAAACAGTGAATTTGATTAAAACCCAATAAATCATACTTGGATCAAATATTTGGGATTTTCTCAGACTGACTTATAAATGAGCACATTTATTTTTCCATGGACACAGCCATCTATAGTTGTAAGCATGTATATTAAGTATCTTAAATAAAATCCATAAAATCTCAAACCCATTCCTCTTAAAACATTTCCAATACATTTTTCCATGTCAAAGTAAACATTTTTCAGCAGTTTTAATCGGATATATTCATATACCATAAAATCCATCCAAAGTGTACAATGAGTGGCTCTCAGTATAATCACAGAATTGTACACTCATCACCACAATCAATTTTAGAACATTTTCAATACTCCTAAAATAAAAACCCCATATCCCTTAAACCCCTCTATTTTTGACACTTAGCACTTCTTTGGTACCTTTGTTACAATTAATGAAATAATATTAAAACATTGTTGTTAACTATAGTCCATAGTAGGCATTGAGTGTATTTTTCCCATATACCTTCCTTTTATTAACACCTTGTAATAGTGACATACATTTTTACAATAAATTCAGTAGAAGTTATGTGGGACTAGAAAGCTGGAGATGGTTTTGTAGATACAATGTAAAGGCTCTGGCTTTGAGAGGACAAAGGATACGCTTCCAGGAGAGAGTTTCTCAGGCAGATATGTGAACAAAAGCAATGAATCTGGTGCATTTGGGTAGTGTTGAGGTGAGAAACCTGAAAGGAACATGAGAGTCACAATGGAGAAAATGGAAAATAAAGGTCTTAGAATGTAGTAAGAGAGAGACTATATGATGAAAACCTTAGAAAGTCATGTTGGGTTTTATTCTGATGGACAGAAATTAGTCATTACAGTTATATAATTTTTTGCATGTAATTTTTAGTATGTAAGCAGAAAATAGGCAAAATGAGGCTGAATTTCACAACTATATCTGAATTATGTTTACTCAAGAATAAGTATACATAAAAACAATGGAATTTGTATAAAAATGCTCAACTGACGTGCTAGATAATTACTTGCATCTAGTTTTTCATCAATCTCTGCTTTGATTTATTGTTAATCTTATAGTATTTATATCTTCATGTTTATTTTTTGCAATTTAGTCTATACTGCTGCAAAAAGTTGGGGGAGGCTTTGTTTAAGAACATAATTACACATATGTTGTTCTAATGAGTCCATAAAATTACCCAATTTACTTCAGCATTCAGTTTAAGAAACACAACAACAACAAACCCTTCAGGAACCTCTTGAACAAATTTGATACTATTCATAGAAGAGAAAATCTGATTAGTCCATGGAAATCCCAGGTTACTAAGAACAATGTATTCAGGATAGCAATTTAGTGAACTAATGGAAAACACTTGAATGTGCTTCCCCCCTCAACAAAAACAGCCTTTTAGTAATGAATCATCTTATCACAGTGGTTAGTTATTTTGATATGTGTCAAGAATTTTTCCTTTGTTCTTGTAATATTGTATTTGACAACACAGATTCTTTCTTAATAAGAAGAGATTGTTGGTTGAAAAAAATCCTAATTAGCATATATTATCTTAATAAAATGAAATAAATATCTCTGTGGATGATCATTTTTATAGTTGTGATTTATTCATTTGCAGAAAATACATAGTACAAATCAAATGCAGGCTGTGTTAAACACATATAGAACGACCATCTGCAGAGAAACATGGATATAACCAAAGAGTATGTGATTTATTAGTGTCCCTGAAGATCTAGATTCCTTGGATTCTTGGATTAGCATAGGAGATTTATCAAGATATTTAGAATTAAGTGTTGAATGTGAGTGGAGAGAGCTCCACTGGAAAGATATCACCACAGTCCTCAGCAAGAAACTTGCCACCATCACCCAAAGCAACCAAGTGTTTAATTACTTTGTTAAAATTACAAAAAAAAAAAAAAAAAAGACTCATTCTTTACTTCTGTGATATGTGGAAACCTGCCAGTAACTATCTGTGTGTGTGTCAACTATGGATGTTTATACCACCCTATCTACCAAAATGAAAGCAGTTACTTTGCTGGCAAGGGTGCTGTCTTAGTTTGCCAAAGGCTGCCAAGGCAGTATACCAGAAATGGGTTGACTTTTACAATGGGGATTTATTAATTTATAAGCTTATAGTTCCTAGGCTGAGAAAATTATCCAAATCAAGGCATCAGGCAAAGCTCACTTCCTGAAGATTGACTGGCAGTGATCCTGGCCTTCTGCCACATGGCAGGGCACAATGGTGGCATCTATTGGTCTCTGCCTTCTTCTCTGGGCACTTTTGCTTTCAGCTTCCTGTTCTCTTGGTGTTCTCTCTCCTGGGTTCTGATGATTTCAACTTCTGGCTTCTAGGACTTTCTCTCTCAGCTTCTGGGGTTTTCTCTCTGTCTCTGTGGCCTTTTTTTTTCATTTTATATTCACCCTACTTATAAAGGATTCCAATAAGAGGATTAGGACCTGATGTGGACTATGCCTTACTGAAGTCGTCTAATCAAATGACCCTTAACTGAAGTAATCTAATCAAAGTGTCCCACCAACAATAGGTTAACACCCACAGGACAGGATCAATTCAAGAACATAATTTTCTGGGGTCCACCCAGCTTCAAACTGTTACAGATGTTTTTTCTTTCCTTCATGTTTATAGCTTCTTGGTTAAGTCCTACCTCAGATTACTTTCTTATGATGGATAGTTTATACAGTTATCCTTAATTGTTTTATTAGGGCATAGAATTGGGTCCAATCTAATAAAAATAAAATAATAGCTAATTTTTTAGAAGTTACTATATAGCAAGCATTTTTTTAAAGTGTGCAACATACAGAAATTCAATATAATCCTCACCAAAATCCTGAGGTAGATATAATTATTTTCTTCATTTTGCAAAAAGTAAAAGTGAGGCATAGAAAAGTTAAGGAATTTACTCCGGTCCCAGAGCTAGTAGACAGTTAAACCATGATTAAGACGCAGCTAGTGGACTCCAGAGTCCAGTCTCCTAAAGACAATACGATTGCTTCATTTATCTGTGCTTAATATGTGTCGGCATTATGTTAAGTGCTTTGATTAGGTCAGTTCATTGATCTTACATCAAGCAAGTAGCATAGGTAATATTATCCTTCTTTTATAGACATAAAAACTGAGTCTCATATGGGTTCAATAACTGGCCTTGGGTCATATACATAATATTTGAAAAATCTGAGGTTTGAATTGTGGTTTTCGTTCCCTGAAGTCCGGTTCACTACATTACCATTCTGCTGTGTATATTAATTATATAGTCTTTTTTATAAAAATAACACCACTTTAAAAAACATCATTACAAATTGAATATGAAAATTTCAAAAACTGGGTTGTCTACCCTGAATCTAAATGAACTCCAGTGGAAATTCTCTACAGTGCCTTCCAGGGATAACATTTCTCAAACAGTATATAGTATGTCAAGTCAAGAGTTATTTGAAGTTAAGTAGATTAATACATAGACTTTTTGCCTTTTAAAGAATGGCTGCTGCCTAGGGGAGAGTTATAAATTGAAAATAAAGAATCATAAAATGTACTCCTAACTTTTTTTAGTATGACTAATAACTAGTAGAAAAATAGATATGTTTAACTTTAATAGGTGAATATAATTGTTAAATTCTTCTTCAAGCTTATTATTAGTTAGCTAACTGCAGTGCTCTTTTTGATAATTTACTACAAGCAATAGTTTAGAGCAATATTGTATTATTGATATGATTTAGCCCAAATCCATTGCAGTAAAGCTATGAAGAGGTTTGGTGACATAATAAATTGTAGAGCTGGTACTAGAGTTCCTGATTCCCTGTCCAATATTTCTTTACCATATAAAGACATTCAGGTTTGCACCTATGCTGAATGAAATTCCTTATTTTCATCATATCTTCATTTTCATCATCCTCATCCTCATTCACTCTGTTGGTATAGTATGAGGAGGAAATGGGGTAAGGATAAGGCATAAGGCACTGTGCTTTATGATCAAAACAAAATTTCCTATAAAATATTTGAATTTTTGCTTTTATATTGGATGTTTTGAGGGAATTAAATCTTTGTTCACAAGAAAACCAATTTTACCAAAGCTCTAGAATGCTATAACCTTAAAATATCTGAAATTAGAAGCAACTGGCCCTATCACAGGAGTAATTTCTAAGTACTATAATTAAGCACTGCTCAGAAAATCTTAGAACCTAAAGAATACATCCAAAATCCTGTTATCTCTCGAGAAACAAATTAAAATGCTGATTGAATAATGGTCTCTATTAAAAGGAAAGTAAATGACATTTCAAATGAAAACCATAAAAGAAAAATCTAGGGATTAATATAGAAGAGTGAAGTTTAGAAGAGATAGAAGTCTTTAGAAATCAGTGACAATTGCAGAATGTTCTCATGTAAAATAAAATGTAAGACTAAAAAGGTTAGCAAAAGAAACTGTAGCAGTTTGGTTCTGGGGCAGAGAAACAAAAGATAATTTAGTAGGAATGGGAGGAATGACCCTTGACAGAGGAACCAGCAATGGATGCTAACTAACTCTCTCTGCTGAACAGATCCTCTGGTGGAGAAAAGGCATACATACATTGTATTCAGTAAGGTCCCCAATTCTAAAAGTGCATAGTAACTAATATTTACTATGATTGATTTGTTAATAGCTAGCATTTATTGACTACCCACTTGGGTCTGGATATTTCATATGCTTTATCTCTGAATTCTTTACAAGATGCCAATGTAGTTTTTGTTCTTACCATTGTATATAGAACAGGAACATGATGTTCAGCATCACATAACTAAGTAGCAGCAGAGCTGGGATTTGGACCTACATCTGTGCTCCAAAGTCCTGCTTTTCACAACTACTCTGTCATTTGTGTGTTTCCTGCCATACTATCTTTTCTGTTTACTTGTCAACTCTTACTTGGCATTAACTCGTAATTCATAGGGTTTCTTTCCTTTAAAGATATGCTTGGTAAATCGACCCTTTGTGGGTTTGTTTTTTTTTTAATTAAAGGTAATATAGTCTATAGTAAATTACTAGGTAAGTTGGAAATTTATCTCATGCTTTCAAAGAGCTGATGTGTTAATTGAGGGAAATGTGACAAAATACATACATGCAAACACAACACACTCTCTAAATCAATATAACCATTAAGCAACCAACTGAAACAAGCACATAAACATTTAATTATCTGTAGCCACATGTGTAAGCACTGTCTTGAGGACTCTGGGAGTAGCTAAATGCAGAACACATGTGTAACCACTAAACCATCTGTCTTCCTTGTTCTTATTGAAAAATTCACATGCCACTACAGAAAATTTGAAAATAAGACACATAAATGGCCAATTATTTTACTAGCCTGAGATACATAGGATTAATATTTTGATGTATATATTTTTTACCTATGCATTCTCTGTTTCATAAGTATTATGGAATTTTAACTTCATCTATTGTGTTAATTTTCTAAGTAATTTTATGTTTTCAACTTGAATGGCCACTTAATATATAAATTCCTATTGTAAAAGCCAACCCATTTCTGTTATATTGCATTGGCAGCCTTTAGCAAACTAAAACAAAACCCAACACCTTAAATGATAAAGACACTAACAAACTAGAAATGGAAGGGGCCTTCCTCAACCTGTTAAGAGCATTTACAAAAACCCACAGCTGTCATCATACTTACTGGTGATGGACTGAATGCTTTCCCTCAAAGATCAGGAATAAGGCAAGATGTCTGCTTTTGCAACTTTTATTTAAAATTGTACTGAATAATATAGCCAGTTTAATTAGGCAAGAAAAAGATCTAAAAGTCTCTCAGATTAAAAAGGAAAAAGTAAAACTATCTCTATTTGTAGATGATATGATCATTCACATAAAAAAAAGTCCTAAAGCCTTGTGCTTCCAAAACAACAACAGAAACAAACAACAAGCTAAACAAACAAAAAAGCCAACTCAGGGGAGCCGATGTGACTCAGTAGTTGAGCGCCAGCTTCCCACATATGAGGTCCAGGGTTCAATCTCAAGTCCCGGTACCTCAAAAAACAAAAACAAGCAAACAAAAAAAAAACATAGGAAAGAATCTATTCCATGTCTCTTCTAGCTGCTGGTGGTTTCCAGGCAATCCATGGTGTTTTCTCTTCCCTCTTTCCTTCTCTTCCTGACTATGTCTAAATTTCCTCTTCATGTGAGGACACCAGTCAGATTAGATTAAGGGCCCACCCTACTCCAGTATAACCTCATTTTTTTTTTTGTCATTTTATTTTCATTTTTTAAATATATATATATATATATATATTAAGATACTTAGATTACACAAATGTTACACAAAATACGTAGGGATTCCCATATGCCCCACCCCCCACACCTCCCACACCCTCCCACATAAACAACATCCTTCATTGGTGTGGCACATTCATTGTGATTGATAAATGCATCCTGGGGCATTGCCATTGCGCATGGACCACAGTTTACATTGTAGTTTACGCTTTCTACCACACGATTTTGCAGGCTATGGGAAGATATATAATGGCCTATATCTGTCATTGCAATGCCATTCAGGACGATTCCCGAGTCCCAAAAAAGCCCTTGCATTACACCTGTCTTTCCCTCCCCCTGCCCCCAGAGCCTCCAGTGGCCACTGCCTCCACATCAATGCTGTAATTTCTTCCATTGCTAGAAGCACAACAAGTCTATATTAGAATACCAGTAAGTCCACTCTAGTCCATAGTTCATTCCCCAGTCCTGAGGATTCTGGGATGGTGATGTCCATTCCACCTCTAACTGAGAGGGGGTTTCGATCCCATACAGCCAATGGATGGGACTCTCTTGCTTGCAGTTGTAGGCTCTCTCATTTCCTTGGTATGGTGGTTGTCAATCCTCACCTCCTTGTTAGTTTTCCTGGGTAAGTCCAATGAACTGGAGAGTAGGTGCTGCAACTCCGCTGAGGCTCAGGGCCCAGCTGGCACACGGACAGCCCAAAGATTCCAGTCTCTTGGACATACACCTACCACCTCCAGCAACAAGTATAGGTTCAAATAGAAGGGACAGATGAGCCATGTGTAGGGAAGCCATAACTGAGTCCAACTCTGTTACTCTCAGGGGCACAAACTCCAAAGTAGGGCCCACTGGCAAGGCACCAAACTCTATCTTCCCTGTCCCTAGGACCTCAGGAGCCCCATTATTTGAGGTAGTATCCACTTTGGCAGTCTATGAAATCCTGTTGAGATGTGCATAAGCGTTACCTCTGGGTTGACCGCTTGACTCACTTTGAAGTCTCTTAGCCATATAAACTCATTTGTCTTTACCTTTTCCCCCTTTTATTTGAGGACTTTTCCCAGTTGCATTGCTAGTTGGTGCTTGGTAGTAATCCCTTGATGCCAGGGAGGCTCATCCCTGGGAAAAGTATGACTTTATTTTAACTTGCCTAATTCCATCTGATATGACTCCATTCACATTCGGAGGTACTGGGGAGTAGGACTTAAACATATCTTTTTGTGAGAGACACAGTTCAAACCATAACAAGTGACAATACTGTCAAAATGAGTAACAGATTCAACACAATCCCTATCAAAATGCCAGCTGCCTTTTGCAGAAATATATAAGCTGATTTCAAATTCTATATGAAAATGCAGCAGATTTCAAATAGCCATAACAACTGTTAAAAAAGGAAAAAAAAATATGTTGGAGGATTCACACTTCTAGATTTCAAAACTTGCTACAAAGCTACAGTAATCAACACAGTGTGGCACTGTCATAAAGTTAAACATATAGATAAATGGAATAGAATTAAGTCCAAAAGTAAATCCTTGCATTTTTGGTTAATTGATTTTGACAAGGGTATCAAGATAATTCAAGAGGGGGGGGGGGTGAGAATAGTCTTTCTAAAACATGTTGCTAGGGCAATTGGATATCCACATACAAAATAAAGGAATTGGACTTCTACCTCATACCAACACAAAAATTAGCTCAAAATGAATCATAGACGAACATATAAGAGATAGAGCTATAAAACTCTTTGAAGAAAATATAGGCCTAACTCTTCATGTCTTTTGGATTGACAATGTTAAATGTCCCAAGGAAGAAAAGAGAAAAAAGTGGTAAAATTGATTACCACTAAACATATCATTAAAAGCCTGAAGAAAATAACTCACAGAATAGGAGAAAATATCATATATGATAAGGGACTTGTGTTCAGAATACTGTTTTCTGTTCCACATTGCAACTTTCCCCATGGGAATTTCAATATATTAGGAGTTGGCATAAGAAATTTTATGGGAATTTTAGGGGAGTTTTGTGGAAGCCGCAGATGACACAGAAAAAGTTTAGAAACTCAGAAATGCATTAAATATATGTATAGTATTGTGTAATAACCCAATTTTTATAATAAAGTACTATAAATACCACATAAAGAAAAAATTCAGACTTCTCTGGTACGAAAGGAAGGCCAAAAATTTTTCCAGGAATTTTTCAGAATGCGGGAGGTGCTGCGGCCCTAATTCCCCAAGATGTGGAAGGAATATATGCATATAAAAACTCTTACAACACAAAACAATTAACTATTTTAACAATGGGCAAAGGATTTGAAGAAATATTTCTTTAAAAGGCATATGAATAGCTAATAAGTACTTGAAAAGATATGGAGAAATTCGAATCCTCATACATCATTGATAGGCATGTAAAATGGTACAGCCACTTTGGAAAACAGTTTGGCAGTTTCTCACTAAATAAAACATTGATTTTTCATAAGACCCAGTATATGTCCCAAAGAAATGAAAATATACATCCATTAAAAAGGTGTACATAAATGTTCATAGTAGGATTATTCATATTAGCTAAATAGTGGAAACCACCCAAGTGTACATCACCAGATAAATGGGTACATTAAATTAGTATATACATACAATGGAATATTATTAGGTAATAAAAAGAAATATGACATGGATGAACCTCAAAACCATTATAATAAGTGAAAGGGGCCTATCACAAAAGACCACATATTGTATGATTCTATTTATATGAAATTTCCATTTAGGCAAATTTGCAGAGACAGTATAGATTAGTGGTTTCTTAGGGTTTGGGTTGTATAAGTAGGAAATAGGAATTAACTGCTAATGGCTAAGGAGCTTCTATTAGAATTAACTAAAATATTCTAAAATTCAATTGTGTTGACGATTGCAGAACCCTGGTTCTGCAATCAATTGGTTAAATTATATGGTATGTGAATTATGCCTTATTAATGCTGTTTTATAAAAAATTCTTACACATATAGCTTTGTGTGTATTCATGATAATAGCCTTAAGATAAATTTCTGGAAGTAGAATTACGGGATCAGAATTACTGGACTTTTAATGCAAATTGACAAATTATCCTCTTTGAAATCATGTCAATTTATACCCCTGCTGGAATGAATTGCGTTTTAAGAATATACGTTTATCTTAGTCAATATTAGGTATTATTATTATTTGTATCTTTCTCAATGTGATAAGGGTACATAGTCTGTTATTTTAATTTTCACTTCTCTGAATTCTACTGAGGTTGAGTCTTTTAAAATATTTTATTGACCATTTTAAGGTGTGTTTGTGTGCACATGTGGATAGATTTTCTATATTCCTTGCTGATAGTTCTGTTTGGGTGTGTTTGTTGTTGATTTATAAAACTAGTTTATGATAAGGATATTATCCTTTACTTATATCGTGTTTTTTACAATACAGATATTGTTTCACTTTTATGGACTTTAAATCCAACTTCTTTTAATTTTTAAATTTTTTGGATCTGTGCTTAAAAAGACAACTCCAGCTCCAAGATAAATATTTAACTATATATTCCTCTAGTTGTTTTACCTTTTCTAATGTTTTTTATCTTAAATACATTTGAAATTTATCTATGGGTGGATAGAACCCTAACTTAAGTTATTCCAATGCAGCTTATTACATAAATCATCCTTTATTTTTTTATTTGAAGTCCCATTTTTATCATATATTTAAGGCATTTGCCATATTGAATTTGTATGGGCATTCTATTCTGTCTTTTGATTTTACATCACATCTGACAAAAAATACTACACTTTAGTAATATTTTTATCTGTCTATATTAGATTCCTCATCATTTAAAAACTATTTAGGAACATTTATCCCTTTTATTCTTCCAGGAGCATTTTTATTTATTCATAATTTTCCCTCAAATTGACTTTTTTGTCATGTTGCAGTAAATGTATAGAATTTTATAATATTCAATCTTCAAATTCATAACTGCTATTTGTTACAAAACCCTTTTTATTTTTAATAGCTTTTTGATTGTTGCTCTTCTGTTACCATTAGACAATCAAGTCATATAAAAATTGGGATAAATATTGTTCTGACTTTTACAATATTCTTTCCTACTTTATATTTGCTAATTAATTAATAGGAAAATTTAAAATAGTGGTATAAGCGGACATCTTATCTTGTTGCTGAATTTAATAGGAATATTTTTACTATGCTATTTGTTTCAATATGTATTATGGAAAATGAGTGCCCAAAGCTTATTTTATTGAAGATAAATAATGCCAAAACAAAAATGCCAAAAAAAAAAAAAGTATTTTGGTCAGATGATATAGTTACTTGAAAATACTGACCGACCCCAATGCTTGATACCTGTTATGTTGTTTCAGAGTAAGAAAATACATCTAACATAAAACCAGAGAGGCTGTTTAATATGGTTACTAAGTGGGTGAACTATGAAGCCCAGCTGCCTTGTTAGAATCCCTGCTTGGCCATATAGTAGCTGTATGACTTTGGAAAATGTATTTAAATGATCTGTACCTTATCTTCCTCATCTGTAAAATGTGAATAATAAGAGTACTTGACTTGTGGGGTATAAAGTTAAAGTTTATTGTATCAGTATACTATGCCAGTGAACTATTGCTGACTAACAAAGCTACCCAGAAATTTAGTAGCTTAAAACACCAACTATTATCTGTCATGTTTCTGCAATATGGTCCAGACTCAGCTGGTTGACTTGTCTTTGTTCTGTGCTGTGTCAAGTGGCTCATTTATGTGGCAGTTAGCTTAACTGTGGCTGGAAGATCAAACATCTGGCACCTTAGCTTGGATGACCAAAATTGATATGGGCTGCCTTGGCCTGTCTCTTTCTTTGTGTCCTTCATCCTTCTGAGTTTCTATTTCTGTATATACGGTCGCTCATTTTGAAGGACATTAGACCAAGCCTTATTGCATGACATCTCAGGAAAGCAAAAGAACACAAGCAGAAGCCATAAGCCTCTTAAAGTCTATGCCCAGAATGCTCCCACTGTCACTTCTGCATTCTGTTGGTCCAGTCATATTTTAAGGCCAGTCAAGATTCATTTGGAAGGTATTATGCAAGTTCTGAATTTAGAAAGACCATTTTGTAGCAATTTACGAGAAGCACCTAGAACAGAGCCTTGTATATCATAAGCATATACATTTTATCCATTATTAATAATATTTTTGAGTACCCACTAAGTATCAGGGTTGTTCATTACTTTGTTTTATCGTCAAAAGAACCACTTGAAAGTGTTTACAAATGAGGAAGCTGAGGCTCAGAGAGGTTATATAATGTGTTTGAACTATGTGGCTACTTAAGAAAAGTACTGTGATTTCAAACCTGTTCTGACTCCTAAAGACATACTATTACAATTACACTGACTTCTGTCCGTATTCTGTATCAGCCTGACCCAACCCAATCTCCATATAGCTCCCAAACTCATGAGCCCCATCACAGGCAGGGTGAGTCTATCAGTCTTTCCCCTTTCTTCAGCCTTGAACAATAGAATATATTTGCACTGTGTGTCCATCATGAACACACTGGGCACGTTCTCACAGAAATAAGCTCCTGTTGAGTCCTGTGTAATTGCTTTAGCTAGAACAATCTGCTTACCCTGAGACAAACCTCTCAGAATGTCTGTTTCAATGATCCTTATGCTATGAAATCATGAGGTATTAATCCAACTGTGTATGTCCATTATGTCTTTTAATTAAATTTTAATATTTCACGTGACATCCTCTTCTATGCATCTGAGTAAGGTTACCAAAAATCACATCTTTTGTGTGATTATAGAATCATTCTTGCACTCCTTAAATATATCAGGAACACTCTACATTGCAATGGATGCATGATTATATTTTTCCTTCAAATATATGATTGCTTAATTTTCTCTGGAAGCTCTTTGACAAGTTTTATTTTTTTAAAGTAATGAGATGTTTTTTCACCTGTGGTAAAAAAAACAGATGTGATAATTTAAAAAATGCTGTTATATATCATGGGTTTTCAAGCAATGTGTGAAAATTATTTCTTAAAAAGACTCCAAGTTATTTAAATGTAGGGATATTTATTATTAGAAAATATGGGTTGTCAGAAAGGAAATACAGAATTTTCTTAACTGTCATGAGCTTTAAAAATAATTTAAAAAGAATCATAGTAACTTTATTTGAGGTTTAATAGAAACCTACATGATACCACCTAGTGGGCATATTCATAATTTGAAATATTTACTAAGTACACTTAAGGAGAATAATTGATAAAGTAACATCAAGTGTAAAATATTTTAAAAAAATACTGGGTATGTGGCAAATAAAGGAAAGAAACATGGTGAATAAATATTGATTCAAAATATTAATATACATTTTAAATACGTAACTAAAGGAAAAAAAAACCGTAAGCACTACACTTCACTTTGAGCTTTAGAGCAGTGTAGAAATGAGGTGCCATACAAAGCACAGAAAGGACTGTTCCCTTCTCTCCATCCAATTCCCACTCCTCTCTCCTCTATCTCCCCCAATCAGATCGTATGCCTTGTTTAAGTTCTGGTAAAGAATAGTGCAAAAAATGACACAGAAAGAGTATAATGCTTGATAAGGTACAGTAAAGATATTTTGAAAGAAGGCAAAAAAATAAAAAAGATCAAAAACTGAAGCTAGTCTGGGTGTCCATCAATAAGACAATGGACAAATTGATGTATTCTAAAATGGAATACTACTCAGCACCATTGAATAACACTGAAAAATATCAAAAACATTATGTTGAGTGAAAGAAGCCTTACAAAAAAAGAGCGCATGCAGTATGATTTCCGGCAAAATGAATTTAATGCTGTAAAAAAAATATCAGATCAGTGATAGCTGGGGTAGGATAGGGAGCAGGATTGATTGAGAAAAGGTGCAAGTGAACTTTTCTGGATTGGTGGTAATTTTCAGTATCTTGATAATGGTTTGGGTTACTTAGGTATATACATTTCTTAAAATTAAGGAAAAAGAAATTTAAAATTTGTTCAGTTCATTGTTTGTAAATTGCACATCAAAAGAACAAATAAGTCCATATGAAAAACAATAAGTGTATAGGCTTCAGACTTATGTTTGAGTTCTGATTTTATAATTTGGCAGCTGTGCAACCTTGAGAAAGCTACCTACATACATAACACTCTGTGCTTCAATGTCCTCTTCTGTAAAGCTGAGGTGACAGTGTTTCTTAAGCTTGCTGTTTAAGATAATGCAAATAATGTGAGTAAAGTTCTTAACACTTGTTGATAGTAGGACAGATTGCCACCCCATAGAATTTGATCCATCTTGTCTTGATCAATGAAGAAGGGATATGAATGGATATCTTCAAAGTGTGGATGGTGAAGTCTTGGGGTGTTAACCACCTTGCAGCAAAAACCCACCTGAGAAAAGGTTGTGTAATGTACAAATCTGACTCTCTTGGGAAGTGCAGAGGTTAACTTGAATAATGATAGATATCACAAGTGACAGAGAAAAAGGTCACCCTTTTACTACAACCCCGTTGGCACTCACAATTTTAAAAGGAAGGAGAGAGGAGGCAAGTTCACAAGGTAACCTATTATAATGTGTTAGGCTACAAGGGGTAACACAGCTGTAAGCCACACTTGCATTTACCTCTAACCTAAAAATTACAGAAAGACAACTAGGGGCCAGAGAAGAGATGCTCATCAAATGTCCGTAAGTATACTTAATGTCACCATCAATTTTCTACAGCATTTTTTGTTGTGGGATTTTCCAGTAAGTGATATAACCTTCCTTCAGCTAAAATATAGAGAGAGTCAGTGCAGTGGTACCTCTTAGGAGCCAAAGATAACTTGCACATTTTTACATATGCCTTCTTTCCCCCAGATAAATTGGATTATGAGAGGAAGTAAAAATTGTTCTGGAAATAGACAACTGTTTTTCTTTTATTCTCCAGACACTAGTTTTTATAGAGGATGAACAATTGAAAGAGTGCTTTTCACTTTCTAAGGCTGGAGGTGCTACATGAATAACAAAAATATCAAACTATTTCAAGCAAGATAATATTTTAAGTGTACTAGTAATAGTTTCCCTATGTATCTTTTAATCTGGGGGAAGACTTGTAATCATTATTATATGTATTGATGGATGTGGGTTTAAACAGCCTTTGTCCAGTTTGGTCATGGGCCTAGAAAGCCTTCATTTGGAAACATGCACAGGCTTGTTGATCTCTGCTGCCCTCCAGGACTGCCCTTTCCAAAATGGCAACTGCATCAAGCCATGATCTTCCTGAGCATGGAGTTGGTAGAGTGTTTTGTTTCAAAGCATCAGGCGCAGAACCAATGATATCAAGAGCACAAATCACTGATGGCTACAGTGTAATAGTTATTGGGCTAGGCACAAAAAAAAAAGAAAGAAAAAGGAAGAAACCTCTTGTTTTAGTTTGTCAAGGTCTGCCAGTGCAAATTACCAGAAGTGTGTTGGCTTTTATAAAGGGTATTTATTTGGGGTAAAGCTCTCAGTTCCAAGGTTGTGAGAAGTCCAACTCAAGGCACGATAAGAGGTGCTTCCTCACCAAAGTCAGCTACTGTCGATCCTGGCGTTGCCACATGGTGAAGCAAGATGGTCACCAATCTCTGAGGAGGTCTCTGCCTTCCCTCCAGGATCTACCATCTCTTGGATCAACCAGGCATAGGGCTTATCTCTTTCCAGGCCTCCTATATCAGTCTCAGCTGTTCTCTCACTTCCCACATTCAGCTGTAATCTTTCAGGCATAGCAGGGGCTGTTTCCTCTTAAGCAGCTCTGTGGGCCCAGCCTCTTGGGGGCTTTCTGCTTAAGTGATCCTCTCTTACATGGCAGAATCAAACATGGTGGCTTTCTTTTTCCTCTGTCTGTCCTTGTAAGTTCATTTATATCAGACCCACCAGGGGGCAGGAACTAAACCCCTAAAACAGGGGTTCTTAACCAGGGATCCATGAGCTGGAATTGAAATTTAAAAAATTATTCTTTTGGGGGCATGTTGGTGCAAGTGTGATATATTTATTAAATAATACAGAGTATAGTGTGAACTTAGTAAGGGGTCCGTGGTTTTCACCTGACTGGCAAAAGCATCCATGGAACAAAAAAGGTTAAGAACCCCTGCCCTACAGCAATCTTATCAAGTAATCTAATCAAAGGCCCCTTAACTGAATTTATTGCAATCAAAGGGTATCACACTCAGAGGAATAATTAGTTTACAAACATAATCTTTCTCTTTTTGTGATTCATAAAATAATCTCAAACTGCCATACCTCTGCATCAAAAAACTCTGAAAGATCTGCAGCTTAATTTGGGTTTCCCCAGAAGCAGACCCTGAGCCTAGAATTTGAATGTAAGCAATTTATTGGCACACACATGGAACAAGGGTAGTTAAGGGAAGAAAAGAAAGGCATCCACCATTGTTCACCTACCCTTTCTCTTCAATGACATGAATAAATAAATAAATACATAAATTCATAAATACATATATAAATAAAGGCATTATACCATAGACAGCTTTTCCATATTCACTTTACTTTTGCATATTATCTTATTATCATCATGAGGGGTGAGCATGGCAGGAGACTGAAATCTAAAGGAGTTATAATTTGCCCAGTCACATAGCTGAAGACATATTCCAGAACTTCTCACTCCAGATCCCATCCTGTTGAACATCATCATGTCTTCTCTAAATCAGCCTATTATTTCTTAGGACACATATTTCAAAATATATTGTATTGTTTTACATTATATAAACAATATTAATTATACAAATAAATATTTATTGTATAAAAATTCCAGATTTAAAAAAATCCCTTGTTATCCCTACAGCCAGAAATAACTACTCCTGATATTTGAAAGTGCATCAAATTCATTTCATTTGCTGAGCTGTATCTCTTTGTTGTTCTTTAAGTCAGATCCTGGAGGATGTTAACTTTCAGTCTTTATACTCTCTAAGGAATTTGTAATTTTAGGTTAACAGTTCTTTTCTTCAGCACTTTGAAGATATTAATCCAAATTCTTCTCTTTATTTTTACGGATGAAAAGGATGTTGTACTTGTTTCTTTGTGTATGATTTGCCATCTCTCTCTGGTTGCTCTTAAGTATTTTCTCTTTGTCTTTAGTGGTCTAAAGTTCCACGATGTTGTATCTACATTTCAATTTATTTTCACATTTCACTGGGCTTCATAATCTGATGATTTATGTCCCTCATGCATTCTGGGATAATTATGTTACTTTCTCTGAAAATTGCATCTCTCTAATTTCTTTTTCCTCACTTTCTGTAACTCTGACTCAAGGTATTTTAGATATAATGGCTCTATTTCATGTATCTCTTTATATCTCCTTCATATTTCCTATCTCTTTTCTCTGTGAAGTGCATTCTTTATCATTGAATTAAGTCTATTGTTGAGTTCTCAAATTCTGTATTCAGCTCTGTCCAATCTGCTATTTAATACATTGAGTTTTGAATTGGGATATTTTTCATTTCCATACTCTTTTTGTTTTCCCTTCAAGTTTAAAATTTCCATTTTATTTATGGCTTGCAATCTTTCTTTAGCATATGAAAATTGTTAAATATACTCATTTTATCATCAATTTGACCATATTCTACTTTCTTAGATGCTTAGGAGAAAGTATATGAAAATTCACAATGGTGGATTTTTAACCTGTGTATTTTTTTAATTGAGGTTTGTTTTGAATAGATTTTTTTTCCCACTCTGGGAATAAGGTGCACCATGGAATTCATCAATATATATTTTTTAAGATTTATTTATTTACTTTTATCCATCCCCTCGCTCCGCCCCCCAGTTCTGCTGTTTTTGTGGCCATTTGCTGGACAATTCTCTGTGGCTGTTTCCTGCCCTCTCTTCTCATCCTTCTCCTACTATCTTCACTGGGATTCGATCCTGGGAACCTCTGATGTGGGAGAGAAGTATCCTACCACCTGCACCACTTTAGTTCCTGGTTTTTCAGCGTGTCTCGTCTTGGCTCTCCCTTCTGTCACTCTCCAGTTACATTATCACCTTGCTGCATGGCTCAGCGGGGCCTGGAGGCACTCCCACTTGCGGGGACTGGCGGCCTGCGCACCTTCTATATTTTTCTTTACTTTTACCAAGAGGTCCTGGGGATCGAACTCAGGTCTCTCCATATGGGAGATGGACACCCAACCATTTAAGCCACATCCGCCCCCTTCATCAATATTTATATAAAGAATTCTGCATCCTAGGGGTTGGCAAAAAAAACAAGAAAAAGTTTTAGGTTAATTCCTTGGCTAAAAATTCCAGGATTTCATTTGGAGTTTAACTAGAGACTGCAGGTCTACAGAGGCTCAAAAATTGAGTTTTGGTCATTTCTGGAAGAAATTTTCCTCCTCCTCCAAACCTGATTAAACCCTGGTATTTTTTCAAAAGATTTATTTTATTTACTTATTTCTCCCCACTACCCCCCACCATTGTGTGCGCTCTGTGTCTGCTCATCTTCTTTTGAGAGGCACCAGGAACCAAACCTGGGACCTCCCATGTGGGAGGGAGGTGTCTAATCACTTGAGTCACTTCCACTCCCTGCTTGTTGTGTCTTTCATTGTGCTTCCTCATTGCATCTTCTTGTTATGTCAGCTTGCTGCATCAGCTTACCATGTCAGCTCACTGTCTTGCTCGTCTTCTGTAGGAAGCACCAGGAACCAAACCCAGGACCTCCCATGTAGTAGGCAGATGCCCAACTGCTTGAGCAATATCTGTGTGCCAAAACCTGTTGTTTTTGTTGCCTCTAGTCAGGTTTTACTCAAGGGAGAATTCTAGACTCTTGGAGGATCAGGGTGATATCAGGATGCAGTTATCTTCTTTATACTATTCTGTTTCATTTTAGAATCACATTTTTACTAATTAAAAGTAAATTGGGAGGGAAGCGGGTGTGGCTCAGTGGATAGAGCCCCCGTTTACCATGTGGGAGGCCCGGGTTCGCGTCCCGAGGCCTCCTTGTGAAGGCACGCTGGCCTGAGCGGTGCGGTGGGCTGATGCAGCAACCTCACGGCAGGAAGCGGGTGTGGCGCAATGGATAGAGCACCCATTTACCATATGAGAGGCCCCGGGTTCGCTTCCCGGCGCCTCCTTGTGAGGGCAGGCCGGCTTGCTCAGCGCCGTGGGCTGATGCGGCAAGACCTCACAGCAAGGGGGAGATAAGCAGACACAGAGAAGACACACAGCGAATGGACACAGCAGCACAAGCAGCAAGGGGGGT